>JARWCS010000006.1:1841249-1859917 GCA_034783895.1 Geukensia demissa | reverse complement strand
GAAGGCCGTGGTTCCTTCTAAAATTAAAATTTACCATTCTGGTTCCCTGCTTCCGGGAAGTATGGTATGAAGTTTCCGTAGAAATCACTGCTAAAACGTGCATCGATTTCTGTCGAGGACAAAATAGTTAAAACCTTCATTTTTAGTTTTTATACAACAAAATGTGGAGCGTAAATAACGCTCCACAAATAACCTAACTACTTTTGGCAGTCGTCGAAAGCAAATGATTTAAGATAAAGTGCAGGTAAAAGTCGGGTTTTTTCTCCTTGCTCAGTGATGCACTACCCACAAAGGGGAACAACTCTGACGAAATCTTAATTTTTAAAGCAAACTCGGACTTCCGGAATTATGTTTTCGAAAAGAACTATACCAATTTGCTGTGTTACCGATTAGCTTATAAATTAAGATAAACCACTTTACTAATAATATAAAAACATACATATTTTATTTCTACATGTCATTAGTGGGATCCACAAACAAAATGAAATTTTCCAAAATAAAAACTATTATTCGAAAATTTACATGACAAATTTGGGAATTTCGAAAGGAAGCGATGTATTTTGAGCAAAGTATACTACACAATTGTAATAAGATACGGAGACCATATTGTAATTTTTACAGACTTAAGAGTAAGTTTTGACTAAAAAGGTGAATATTTCTCATTTATATATTTTGCTTGAAACGGAAACGTTTTCCACATTTTTGTACTGAAATAATATACTTTTTACCACATTCCGTCAGAAAAAAGGAAAAAACAGAAATTTGTTTTTTTTTAATTTTCGACGAGATAAGACGAATGTCTTCTTGAAAAATATAGTAAACTTGCAATTGTCCTCTATGAAACTAATGTTTATACCAAAGCGATAGTAAGTAAAAAGAAATGATTCGATTTAGTTGTCAGAAGATTTCTTCGTGTTCGTGTGTAATACATAAGCGTAACATGGGCCTGGATGGCCGAGTTGTCGAAGTAGTTGATTAAAACTTACCTGTACAGATTACTATATCACCTATACTGCGTGAGTTTGCGCCTTACTATATACCATACAAAAAGGTTGCGGTCGACTCACATCGCTTGTAAGGTTTGTCAGTAACCTGCCCAAGGTCGGTGGTTTTCTCTGGGCACTCCGGCTTCCTCCACCAGTAAAACTGACTGTCGCGATAGAACTGAAATATTGTTGAAAGTGGCGTTTATTCGCAACATTAACGTATTTTCGATGTATTCTGGTCTTTTTTTTCATATACACAAACATCTTTCTTTTGTTCATGTATAAATAAAGATTCAGTTAAAAAAAATTAACAGATATTATAAGAATCAATGAGAGATTTTCAATAAGAAGCGGCCGCAATTTAAAAAAACAAGAATTTATATATCAAGGCCTCCAACGAGGGTAGAAACCTTGCAACCAGTTACAAATAACTTACAATCTCAAGTGATTAAAGGCCAAATTTTATTTCAGAATTTAGTTTATGTTTTTGTAAATAAATTTGAATCTGAAGATACTTGTTCATTTAAAAGTTTAAGCGTCGAAAATTGCGTTTTGTTGTTCATATACATTTTGCCTTTTCATCCTATTCTTGCAAAAGTTCATCCGGAAGGATATTAAAATTCTAAAATTAACACATGCATCAACATTTTATTTAAAAACTATTTTAGTTAGGTTTTGAGTATCTTTCGTTTTAAAACCGTTGAAAATTCATGTAAAGGACGAGGGTCGTTAAGGCCCGTTTTTGGCCCAAGAATTTGGCTAAGAAATGAAAATCGGCTTATATCTATAATTTTATATTTTTTGTATTGAACAATGTCTATAAAAAGAAAATCTAATAGAATTTTTAGTTTAATTAGTTCTACAATGGTCACATGACACATAGAAAATGCTTTAAATGTGAAAATACTAAGAAATTAATTAATTTGATGGAATATTTGATATTATTTTGTCGATTTTAATATAGATCGCAAAAAAACATAACAACCAAACTTTGCACAATTAAAGATCTATCAAGTACAAATGTTTGGTTAAAATATCAATTGTGTATTTTTACCGAAAATGTTAAATTCTTGTCAAAATAGTCAAATATACCCTTTCATTTTCTCGAAATGACGAAAAGTATACAAGAAAAAGTAATGAATTATTAAAAGATGATTATTGGGCAGCATTTTGTGTTACAAAATCTAAACTTTGGGCCAAATATGGGGCTTAACGTACCAACTCCTTTTGTCAAAGTTTCTAACTAGTTTAACCCCACCACATGTCTAATGTGCCTGTCCCTAGCTATAGTTATGGAGTGTGGTCAAAGGCTTTTTTTGTATAAAATATTGTTTTACATGTACATGTGCCTTTTTTTTATAATATTGAGATGAGAGCAGTATTATTTTTTCAAATACACTTTTTGTTTATTTGTGGCGATTTAGGGCTTTTCACAAAGACTATTCGGGCTTTGGATGGGGACTATAGCGTGATATACTTTGTTTAAAGCCTAAATTAAACATATAATAAATCTAAAAACCATGGGAATTTGAAATAATACAGAATGGCACACAGCATGTATATGAAAAATTTAATAAAGATTCAGGTTTAACATTTGTGGTTGCTATTATAGGAAACATTGGCCTTTATAATTATTTCAAGATTTCTAAAAATAAAACGTTTATATATGTAACTTATTAGAATAGAATAATTAGTCAATATGATTGTATAATACATTTATTTATACATGCATATGACGTTAAATCGTTTATTAAGCAAAAAGGCAAACTTTCAAAAATAGAAATACAGAAAAAGGCTGCAAAAGTCAGATATATCAAGAACAATCAAATAGAGATTGTCGTATGAGAGAGCATTTTCCATATAATCACAGGTATCATCCGGAGACTTTCAAATTGTGAGTAGAAGGGTGACTTTCATCTATGATAGATACCAGGGCTAATATGGAAGTGAAACTAAAGATAACCATTTAAAAACACTGGACCGATATGTGGCCTGGCATGATTCAACAATGTAAACAAAAGCCACTGTATCAGCCGTAAGGGCTGCTTTTGGTTATAATGCATTTAATATCAATCCAGGTATATTTAAAAAGCTGAATAAACTTACTTTCATTTAAGTCAAGCAGAAAAATCGAACCAAATATTTCCATATCGTACCACCTCCTGAACATTTTTGGATTCATTTTCATCTTTAAGATTCCAACAATATACAAAGAGTGTGGCTCTTCTCGATTTTAAATTTTGTGTTAGTAAAATATCAGTAAAAAGAAAATTAAATAAATCAAGGAATTCCCCATATTTACACTAAATGATTTATAAAATACGTTTGTGGAGAATTCCACGCTTTACGCACGTAAAAGATACCTTTTTTTATTTTCGAAAAAAGAATGCTTATGTCGCTACAAAAAGCTGAATTTTCGTCCCTACTAATCCCTCCCATCCTCCAGTGATAGTGAAAAGCCGTTGCCATGTTGTGTGCGACCCCATCACCTCTTTCGGTAATTTTGATAATTGCTGAACTTGTTCTCGTCTTGAATATGCATGATATATTTGCCACTGGACATTAAGCAACCAACAATCAACTTAATAAACAAACCTTTACAGTCCAGACAACCGCTGCGCTACATTTTTTCTTTACATATCGCAGTAGAATTGGTTAAAACAAATTATTGTTTAAGATAAAAACCGTTGTTTTCAGGCAATGTTATAAATTCTTAATACAAGTAGGTGCCACTGTTTTTCGGTCAGTTTGGTTTTTTGAAAAAAAATAACGGTAGGTCCATTCCAATTACGGTAGGTCAATTGCAATTGTGTTTCTTTAATCTATTAGGACATACCGAAAATGTTTCAAGTGTTTCTAAAAACCAGGGAAAACCTAATCTATTGTAACTTTTCATTTAAAAAATTCGGAAAACTTGCTGTTGATAATATCTGTACATAGAAAAAATTAGATTAAATTCCATTTTTCACTGCATTTCGCTCACTGTCACACTTTCCCTCAATGTTCATCTTGAAGGACCTTCAGATACCAAGAACTTTCTGCAGAGGGTTTAGGTTGTAAGGTTTTGGATGATGATTTTTTGGTCATTAAAATACATGTATGTACAAAACCATGTATTGTTTGTGAAAATGTATCCAATCTGCTTTATAGCTATATGAATAAATGTTGGAAATTCGGAGTTTAAAATCCTTAGTTTACTGTCTATGATTTAGAGCTTAAATTAAACATTTTTTTCATACGGTACAATGTATAAAGCTGATTCAATACTTCAAACTGTAGAATTGTATAAATTTGCTATATACATGTATGTGCATTTCAAGGAATAACCATGGCTCTCCTCAAAACTAACAAATAGGCAAGCCGAGACTTTGTCAACTTCTTTCTTAATTTCTAGTGTGGTGTTGCAAATAAATCAAACAAAGACGAGGAAAAGTGGCCTATTCATATGTGGATAGTCCAGGCAAATGCTTATAATACATTCACTATGTGGAAATTTACTAACCTTTTATCTGTTTATGCAGAGGTCACAGAGGTGGCATAGTCTTCTTGACCTTTACCCATTGTCATATTTCTAGTTTTAGAATACATATTTAAATGAAACGAAAATAAAAACGAATTCAAAATAACGCATCATATTATTTTGTGTTAAAGAGAATTATATTCACGTAGAATACATAGACTCAGTATCAGTTGGAGATATATTTTAACTTAATATAAAATCTTAAAGCCGTAGGATATTGTAATATTACAAATTGGTGCACAGCGTACTTTAAAAATATACAGAAAATTTCTGGAACAAGTGGAATAAGCAATTCAATAAAATCTCTGTTTTAACCTTTGAAAGTTGGTTATTTAGGCGTATAGTCGTTTATATCATTCTAATTTTCCCTAAAAAATAAGACGTTTCTATATTATTAACAAAAATAGATTGATTAGTTAATTTTATTGCATGATAATTTGTTTATGTACTAAAACTGGTTTCATTTTTTTGTCTTAAAAGGTGTTTGTTTGGTTCGCATGGATGTAGATTTCTTCGATTCCGTAGGCAAAGCCAATTTTAAATCATGTTTTATAAAAACAAATCTGTATTTAAATTAAACAAAGTATCTGATTGAGAACATCATGGTGAACTTCGATCAATATTTTAAGATTTCTTTTTCCGGTTAAAGAAGGGATTTCATTTGATGAGCTAGGACTATGTCTGTGACTTTTTATAAGAAAATATACCACCTATGACAGTCTTGTGAATTTTTATATCTGATTTAATTATTCTCGTTTTTTACACAATGAAATTTAAGTGACGGTGTATCTTAGGTTGAGGTTTTCTGCAAATCTAAAGATTTGGATCCGCCCTGAGAACTCAGTCATTTGTTGATCAGTTGTAAGTTTGGGGATCTTCAATACAAGATGTTTTCTGAAACTGAAGACGAATGACCGTAGACAATCACCGATACGACGCAGCTGGTTTTGTTACATTCAGAGAAAGGGTACACTCGATTCATGGCATGTGATAAGATCATACGGTCCTTGTTTTTTTCCGGATATTCCGGCTTCACTAATACAAAAATGAAAGCAACATGGTAGCTGATAGCTAAAAACTTGTTGAAAATCATGTTAGGCCCAGTCAAGCAATCAAACATACAAACAAACAATCAAACACAATAACGAAGACATGCGTTAAAGTAAAATGGTATCACCATATTTGTCAATTATGTTCACAATAGGATTGCACGAAAGCTGTTAGCAAATGATTCACTTAACGACAAAATGTATGTAAATTAAAATATTACTTTAATCTCAAAGGATACGAAGAGATGTTTTAATTATCTCATGTCATAAGTGAATGTTCGATTTAGACATATATTAACTTGCAATTGACAATATTGATGTCACTGTGTAGTGTTCATTTACAAAACACCAATTGATCTCACTTTCAACACAGCGACAGCAGAGGATATTAAAACATACAACCAAACAGACATACCATATTGCACTTACTCCGATTTATTAATCTATCAAGTTCATAATTTTAGCAAGTTAACCTTTTGTTACATATGCCATTGGGAAATTTTCTCGATATTAATTCTAGTGTCTCTTGAGATTACACTTCCGTATCATGGACGATTTCCTATGACTTTCTGTTAGATGAGGGCATAGTCAAATTTATATAATATTTTGATCGGATGAGTTGAGTTATCAGACAGCCTATCAGTGGTGTGCTTAGATTTCTGAATATGCAAATCAGCCACCACGGCAGAAAAGGACACTACGCTTTAATTAGTCTGCCTGTAGGTTGAGAAATTATGTAATTTACAGGTAACAAGATATTACTGGCGAACATTTATGAATGCTTTTACATTGCATATCAAAATAGAATTTTGATTATCATTAAATTATTATTTTGTTTCAAAATTGTAAAAAGAAAATAAAAACAACTCAGGTTTTGTTTTTCTTCTACGATCGTGTGAATAACAGATCACAAGGTAATTAAAATTATTTTAATAAATGTAATCCGTGCCACATATTAAAAGAAAAAAAATTAAAATGCCGATAAGTAACTATGTGAAAAAATAGTCATTGCTGTTTTTTTTCTTTATTTTCGTAACTTTTCAGGTATAAACAAGTCAATTAAATCTGATGACCTTTATAGGAGACATGTTAAATATTTATATGCTTTTAAAGATATTTCTGTTTTGAGAAAACAAGATTTATCTCCCCCATTACCGATGAACAACTTTAAAAAGATCAAAACATAACCAATTATTCATCAATTTCATCAGAATATAAAGTGATCTCTAGCGTCTCTGTTTTAAATGTAAATTCAAATAACAACCGCAAATTAAATGTATTACAAATGTACATTACGAGTGCTTTAAAAAATAAAAAACTGATAAACATTTCATCCAGGGACATTTTTCCATGGTCATAGATAAAGTTCTAAACAAATTCTTATGAATTGAACGTAAATAACTTCTTAAATAATCAGATGCAATAGGACTATTTAGAAATTCAATTTTCGTCCTCATAAAATGCATTGCGCGGTCTCAGCGTCCTCGTAAATGACAACTTGACTAACTAAAATCAACAAGAACAAAGGCGTTCCCTGAATTCCGTTGTATTTCTGAACAATCCATCGGTAAAATGTTCTAATGAATGCTGACGTTAGGTTACCAGAAAGTGTTCATTGATTTTTACCATGATTGGGCTTCATGTGCTTATCCTTTACGCGCGTATGCATAGGAACTAGAAATCTGCTTGGTTAACTGATATAACCAGTGTTGATAGTTTTGTTCTGTCAAGATGGTTTGTACAAGCCAAGACAAATCGAAGATACAGATGCAAAATATTCCATCTCATTCAAATTACCGAGTAATCGCAGCAAATTTTGATATTGTTAATTAAAATGAAGAAAACATGAACCGATGGCGTTTTACTGATAAGTTCTACATGTTTTTCTTATGAAAGAACATCCTTGTATTTGTATTCATCATGACAAATATAGAAAGTAAGATGAAAGTAAATATTTTATAATACTTATAAAATTGAAGAAACCTAACTAATAACGTGCTTAAGAATGAAGACCTGGGTTCAAGAGGGGTGCAAGATGTGTACTTCTTAAAATCAGGGAGATGTTTTAGAATACCAGTCCTTAGAATCGTGCAAATACAGCAATAAAAATGATACACTAAAAAGGCTGCAAATAACTAATTTTAATATTGTATTTTTTAAGGTAAAAACTGCCTATTCACAGGAGATATGACCTGAAACATTTACAAAATAAAGAGTTATCTCTCCTGTTTGAAGTTTTGCAGAGTATTCTTTGTAAATAATATCTCCCGTAAAGCTATACAAAGAGAGAAAATGGACATCTAATTTGCAAATTGAATGTCATTGTTAAAAAATATCAAATTTTATTAGTTTTGTTTGTTTGTTTGTTTGATTGGGGTTCAATGCCTCTTTCAACAATATTTCAGTCTTACCGCGGCGGTCAGTTTTACTGGTGGCGGAGGCCGGAGTACCCGGAGAGAACCACCGAACTTGGGCAGGAAACTAACAAAGCTTATCACGTGCGATGCGAGTTAAAAATTTTATTAGTTGTAGACTATATATGAATGAGACATTTTTTTAATATGTCTTATGTAGGCTAGCACTTAAATACTGAATGTTTATAAAGCTTCTTTTAGATTTTACTTGAAATAATGAAATTAATCATTGTTATTTAGATGCTTACATTAGATTTATAAACATAATATTGGCCACAAACGCACCGATGACTTATACAGATCTTTCATATCCCATTATCTAGGTCTATCCCGTTTAAAAGTATTTACTAGCCTATAAACATGTCCAACGGAAAGGGTATAAAATTATGACTGTGGAGTTGAAGTAATTTTTTTTTCGCCTCGTTGAAAAAAATTTTTTCGTCGCTTTGCAGATTTGAAATTTACGTTTGTACTTTCCAGTAACGTGTGGAGTGATCATTATGGATAACGTCAAACAGGTACAAATCGATTCAGACTAATTTAAAATAATTTTTACATGTTTTTAGATATTAAATATGTCCTTTTCTCTTCGTTAGCAGTAGCTGTATGTTGTGTACAATTAAAAGTTACTTTTAGGAATTGAAAGTTGAACTTAATAAGAACAATAAAAATCTCTATTGAATTGTAGGAGATATTTACACTGTTGGGTTAGATAGGATTAGCAAACATAGATTAATTAATAATCAAACAGATCGTGACGTGATGAAGCGTAGCTCATAAAGCGGAAATAAAAGTTATTTGTACGAGCTGGCAGTGCTGTAATTATATACTAACGGACTTGAGAATCGCTACTATACCTGCATATCGAATATAGCATGTAATCAATCAAACGGGATGGTGCTTTTCCAGCTGTCACTTTGTCTTGGTAAAAGTTCGCTGATAATGGTCACTCACAGATTTTTAAACTCAATTTCCTAGCATAAATTATGTGACCAAAAATGAAGCCCGTTCGGTTTCTCCACCTACAGGTAGAACCCCTGTTAAAGGAGCGTCCATTCATTGACCTTGAGCTTGTAACTGCAAAACTTTATCATATGTGTTTCTAGTCAAGTGCAACATATCTGTATGGTTCCAATCATCGTGTTGAGGATGTGTACAATGCTACAGTAATCTGTACAGTTCAAATCAGCGGGATGTACCTGGACCACTCTGCCTCCAATATAAAAAGGAAATGTGGCATGATTGTCCATGATACAGCCATTTTAATGGGTTTTAATGTGTTATTTTCACCATTGAATACGCGGAAAAGGGGGAAAGAAAGCAGCAAAACACCGACGCATGTTGCATGCGTCTGTCCCAAGTCTGGACTTGCCGCTTGCCTTTGTGCCATTTTTATGATTTTACTGTTATTGTTATATGTATTAACATTGAGTATTTCAGCTAATGTTAAACATTTACACTTTGTTTTTTTTTTAAGTCGGGGCGATTGCAAGTATACTGATACTATTCCTTTTAAAGACCTTAAGATTTAGGCTTTTGATATCTCCTTTGTGAGATGTGACGCGGTGTCATTGGCTTAATTGACTGATTGATTGATTGATTGCTGCAGTCAACGTCCAGTGGGCAATATTTCAGCCATATCCAGGTCGGGAACAAGTTAACAAACAATAAATTAATATGCAGACTGTAAGCAATGGACCGGGAAGGGAGGAAATTTTAGACTGTCACTGGAAAAATAAAAGGTTGGATATGGACGGAAAACTTAGCTTTGTAACTGGCCGCCTACTGACCACTCAAAAAGACCTGTTACAGGGGGTCTTTATTGTGCTTAGAACGGGGCATTTCCTAAACACGTCCTTTCGGGCGGATTGTGAATATATACATCCCTCACAACCAAGGACGCCCCTTCTAGAGGAGTAGTGCCTCCAGGAAGGAGATACCTAGAGCCTTTTTTCTCCCCGGCACAACCTTTGCGAAGGGGAGCTCGAGTATTTAAACATATTACCTGAAGTACTCTGTGGGTACTCTGGCTCCCTTCAACAATTAAATTAGCAGTAACGAATCCTCAAAGCGGCGTTGATATAAATCATCTAAACAAAACAGAAACAAACTGTTGATATATAAATCGTATGTTAAGGGAGCAGCAACCATTTAATTTTGAAAGGGGGCATGATAAACGGAATTCGAAGATACCAAAGGGGCAGACAGAAAGACAGACAAGACCATGACAAAAAGGGAAACGAACGACAAACATAGAACACAAAACACAACACTGAAAACTAAAGCTAGAGTAACACGAACCCTACCAAAACCAGGGTGAGTCCAGGTGCTCCGTTAGTGTAAGCAACTCCTGCTTCACTAGTGGAACCCGTCGTGTTACTCAGTAGCCAAAGCCGGTGTATAGTCACAATTGATGTTAGTCACAACCGGCACACGAACGGATTTACATTCACGACAGTGGGAAGATATCCACCGTCATTTGCGAAACGGACACTTCGCACCGCTAAACCAAAGCGAAATGACTCTAAATAACTTTGGAAACCAGCTTTTTCGCAAAATTATCGATTTTGCCTTTCTTCGGTGCTTGTGGTTAGATTTGTGTTAATATTCAACTGTATTTCATTCCTTGAATGTTACCTTTTTTCATCAAAAATTTGAAGCTGTTTTTTACACCAAATTTTGTGTCCTGCTTTTTTTATTTTAAATGCCTTCTATGCCTTTTTTTTATAAATGTCAAATATCAAGTAGAATTAAGTGAAAGTGAGGCTTTATTTAAGTTCCCTAGTGTATGAAAATTTCTTATGTTTTAAACTATACAGTCAGTCGGTGAAAGAACTTTTTCGTGACAGGAAAGATTTAGTTAAAGTACATAAAAAAAAAATGAGAAAGTCTGTTTAGAGTAGATAATTCAGCCTATCATCCACGAAGGACTGAAGTACTATATTAAAGAAAAAAACAAAGATTCGTCTGTATATTTTGGAATCGTCACAAAATAAACATTAAAATCTTTACAACTTTTCCAACAAATCTGTAATCAGTGATGTTACAATCAGAAAATGTTTTGAGCCGCATTAGAAAGTCTTTATAACTTTATAAAAAAACAACAAATAGAAGATGAAGTTTTTTTTACCGGCATCAATCGCATAAGGAATTTGAACAAAACAAAAATCGAAGGAGTTCACGACTTACTAAGAAGTCATATTCAAAGTACTACAAGGCAAATTTGGAATGCCGATGTTTTAATAATGAATTACAAAGCAGTGTCACATCACTAAATTATTCACAAAAATATTTTATCCTATTTTGTATTCTTTTTCATATTGCAGTTATCGTTCTTTATCTGAGTTCCAGTGGAAAAAAAATTAAACCCAAGAATAATATTTTATTATTTATTAACTCAGAGAAGCTCGTTGTAAGCCTATGTTAATAGGGTCAAACTTGCTTCGACAAATGTTTTTATTTATTTGTAGATACGTGTTCTAATTTTCTACAATTATTTGTACAAACTCGGTGTTTTCCCGCATATTATCAGTTTTTAGTTTAACTTACATGTCAGGACTAATTTATTGACTCTTTTGGAATTTTGTAATTGATTGTTGTTACATTTAATTAAAACTATTACATTTAATCGGTCACAGAAACAATTAAGCACTAGTCAAATAAATTTAGTGGTTGTCCACGTCCCGTAGTCCTGCTGTTGGTCAACAATTAAGGATTTTAACTGCTGTCCCCATCCTATTACAATGTAAAGTTGAGCCTGTTGACACTTTATGCATTGGTGGCAAATTTAACATTTGGATTGCAATTTTTGCAGAAACTGTTCCTAAACGACACGTATACCTACAGGTAATGAGTAACTACAATTAGTATCAGTACATTTTTCAAACTGAATTTAAAAACATGAGATGTGGCATGATTGTCCATGGGACAGCCATCCACCAAATGACAGTCGAAACTTCTACAGGTACCATTACGATCTTCAATAACGAACACCGTAAGTTGTAAAAGGCCCTAAAAATACAAAATTTGAAACCATTCATTAAACACGAAAATCAACCTAATGGAAAAACTGGGGTACGAATAACAACAAATGACTATTTAAACAACGACAACCACTTGACAACAGATTACTGGCTTGGGACAGGTACATTAAGTATGCGGCGGGGTTAAACCAGTTGAATAATCTTCAAGGAAATTAAAATCATTGAACGACCTTTCCTGTATTACAGTGGTAGTTGCTGTATGTCCATTACATGCGCGTGGTAGATTAAAACGCGGAAATGATCATTCTGCTACTGAGTATTTACATCCAATATAAAAATAGGAGATGTGCATGATTGTCCATGAGACAGCCACCCACCAAATGACAGTAGAATTTAAACTTCTAAAGGACCTTAATCCTCAGTGAAAAGGGAAAGAATAATTTGCTGGTCCTTCCCTTTTTCAATTCGTTCAATCCTTTCTATCATGACCAAAATAACTGAAAAGTTTAGTGGAAGAAGTCTTTAGCGTTTCCAACAAACACTATCAAGCCTCCGTATGGTCAATAAACGATACAAAACACATTTAGTCAACTCCACGGTGCACAACATGCATTTACATTGTTTGTAATAAACCCGATATAATATATAAACATTTCTGAAACAAAATGGGCGCATCGAATGAAACAAGATTGATGCCATCGAGATTTAATAACAATAGATTTTAACTGCATCTTTATTGCGCAGTTCCAATTTAATCCACAGTCTAAAAGTCACAGATGCATCAAATCGGATTTGCGTTAAGGTTTTAAAATGGTAAAACGAATTATATTTTTGTTTAAAATTGCAATTGTCTGTGTGTTTTAATCAATTTAATGTATTTACCATTGGCAGTCAATATCATTTTAACATCACCTGAGATTATGGTATAAAAAGGAAACAGAATTAAAATTTATTTATAAAATTCATTCAATAATTTTGCACAGAGAAATAGCTCCATAGTGGCACTCTGCAGTTTCAAAGACTATTCAATTTGCAATTTAGAGAATGATAGTCATTGATATTGTATCATTGTACCTTTGAATAGGTTTTGAAAAAGCTACTAGTTTACCTCACAATTTAGTGTAAATAGCAACATTTTTAATACCTTAATAACTTATTATCACCTTTTCCAACATATCACACATTAATTAACAATTTTCAGCTGTAATATATCACAATACCTAAAATTGGTGCATTAAAATCAAATTATTTATTTTAGAGCTTGAAGCCGTATATATTTCAGTTTTCGTGTAAAAAATACACACGGGAACGAGAGCAAATTATACAAGGCAAACTCGAAACAACAAGGCTAAAGAAAAATAAATCTCAATATCGACGTATCCCTCTATAAAACAGGATAAGAGGCGGGTGATCCTCAAGATCCTCACTATGTCCTGTGCTTGGTACATTTAACTCTAAACTGACTATTCACCTCACTATTTCCTGTGCTTTGCATCCATTGTAAAGCCCTTTTAACTCTTAACTGACTCCATGTCATTCCGTGAAAACTCTTCAATACAAGTACAGTAATGCCTATTGATAAACCGATGCACGATGGCGATCTAACAATAAGCATGGGAAGATTTCGAAATTTGGTAAGATGTATCCCTTATATTTGAATGTCTACAATAATGCTCAATTCAGAAAATTCGGTTGATTGGAAAAGGCGGGAAAATAGGCAGTTTCAATCGATGTTTTTCTATTTTGTCAACAATCTCCTTGGTAAAAAAGGAATGCAAGGCACTATGATTTTAAGAACTTGTTTTCTATCCTACGGAAATGCAACAGATTAACGAGAAATTATGCAGTGAACAATCCAGAAAAGATGTGGATTTTGACTTTCTGGTATTAATATCATATTCTTTCTTTTAAAAAGTTATATTGGTAACTATACAAATTATAGAAAAGGATTGTCACATTGACATGCATACAAACTTTCACAATCAATTTTTACTTCAACAAACATCGATTATTAGATACACATATAATGAAGTGGCTTTCTTGATCTTGTGGAAAGTTGATGCTACACGGTCAATGCGTTTAAGCCTCACAGCTTTACTGTGGCGTTCAGAATGACAACGTAACAGGGATCACTCGTTATCCACGATTAAGTGTTTTGGTCACCCGTACATTTCCACCAATCTAAGAAAGTCATTTACGTTGTGATATTGAACAGAGATGGTCTATATTGTTCAGACTAAGGTTTCAGATATAATTACAAACTTAAATTTATTGTCGTTTCAGGAGTTTTGACTTACAGAAGAATGGTAAAAAAGAAAGATTTGGTGAAGATATTTTTTATATATATGTGCTTATATCAAATGGTGCCTGCTCATCCTTGTGGTGAAAATCCTCTTCGTCAAGTGATTAGTTTATCCACGCAGACAGGTAATTATACAGTGTAACGACTTCGTACTAACATGTCGAGATTACAAGAAAAGATTATGAAACGGCCTCAAAACTTTATTAAAGCTTTATGCGCATTGACAAGTAAGGAATATACAAATTGAAAGAAAAGTTCATGATTAAAGCCACTTAAGATCATTGCTTAAATTGAAAACGCTGGATGTTGTTTTCATAAATTTTGCATATCAAAATCTATAAGCTAAGTAAATAATATCCCATGTCAACTTTTCCAAAGGCTTTAAATAAAGACTGAATAAGACTGGTTCTTGAACAAAAATAATAAAGAAAAGAAGGAAACCAGTGCATTTTTTTCCATAAAATGTTTTTTCATGTCCCACCTATCTTTGTCAATTAAGAAGTTTTTAAGCCATCTACATGTACTTATAACTGACAGAATACAACTGCTATTAAATTATCTAATTTTAATAATTAAAATGAACATCTAAAATGTCCTTGGTCATAGGTGAAGATTGTGTTTCGTCTAATTTCTGTTAAGTGGGGTCCGAATTTCTCATATTTATGCTTGTTTTTTCAGTTTACTCTGTTTTCTGTTGTATGCCGCCGTTCTCTCGTTTTCAGGTTTGTCGTGTCTGTCGATCTTTCCCAAACTGATTGACCCTGGTTTTTATCTCGACTTGCATATTGAATATATAGATTTTTATGCCCCCGCTTTTAGTCGTTCGAGGTCATTATGTTTTATCCCATCCCCTGTCCGTCCGTCAATTCCCTCACAGAATTCTTGGATTTAGTATGTCCTATTTCTAGAACTACAGAAGTAAAAATTTATTAAATTTCCAGACAGTGACAAATTAATGCTTTCTTTCAAATGCTAACCGATATTCATTTAATTATTTTTTCATGTTTGTCCTGTGTATCATTTTTTGTTTGCCGTTAGTATTAAAAATAAAATATTGTCAGTTTTATTGTGTTTATATCAATTAAAATCGCATCCAAAACACACAGCTGTATGATCCTGGATTTTCAGGCATTTAGTTTTCACAAGTCTGGAATCCTTACACAGCTGAGTAATAAGAAGCTGAAATAACTAAAGTTCATGCATATCAAATTTTTACTTAACCTTTCGTCTAACCATACGCTTTATCTAAACATACTGAATATATAATTCAAAGTACTAAATCGGTCCCTATGTAAATTCCATAGGGGGTACCGATGAACAATAATTTTTATAAAATATTTACAATCTGTTTCGGATTTGAATGTCTGGTATATATAGCGATTTTCAATTTTAGTCATTTTAATCTATAGGTTCGCATTGCTTTTTTTTGCGAAACATTGGGTCAAAAATGCGGACGTCCGATTTTCTGAAAATTCCTCGGGGTACCCTCATGGCAAACGCCTCTCCCTGGTGTCTTTGGTCAACAAATATTCATCTTGCGTTTAATTTATTTTTTGATACTATAGAATGCTCTTCCAATGCAATTAGTAATTATTTCTGTATTAGCCAATTGAAAGTAAGTGCGACATTTTTTTCATGCACTATCTTCTGGTTATAAAATGGCTGCGCCCTGTAAATAATGTTTTACTCCATTGAATCCTGGAAGGCACAAGGTCACCATTAGATATAGGAAGAATAATTTCAGTCGCAGTTTAGGATACACGGAAAAAAGATCAAGTGCGGAAAGGATGAAAAAGAATGATCCTTGTCCGCTTTGACAAATATTAAAAAAATCTCATACTGTTTTTAGGTCAAGACCTGCCTTTTGTTCTAGGCAAGTTAAAACAAATGGACTACCAAGTGTACAGACATCTACAAAGAAGTTTCCAAAGATATGCCGAATGTGTTGGTATGGTAGACACAGGTTATTTTAAGCGTTCCGAAAGACAAGCTTTGGCTAAAATCAATCCATTTACACGACTGAACAATGAGAATGATCTCAATGTCATTGATTACATAGGGAATAGCAGAACAAACAACCCACAAGATGATATCTACGGGTAAGAGTTTAATGGTATTAAGTAAAAGTTGTTTTGATGTATTATTGCTTCAATGAATTTTTAAATGGAGCGATAAATACTATAAATCAAGAGGTGCTCCGGTTTTTTTTTGCAATTAGACGAAACAATTCTTTAATATAGAGGACAAATAGTTACCAAAGGTAAGACTAATATGTTGAGTCTAGTGTAGAAAACCTATGCTGGATATCCAAAGTTCAAAGTCCAAAAACACCAAACAAATTCGAATTAAACAGAAATGGAAAACAGAAATTAAATGTATATTTATGAAAATATGTCAAACTTTAAGTTTGAAGAAAAACAAAATAAAACGATGCAAATACTTATTTTATTGATTATTATTCGTAAAACATGAATTATTCTAAATATCATGTAAAAAACTCTTAATTATAACTTTTTTTAAAATTCAATACCCGATGTTATGTACACTGTATCCACACCAAGACTACATTAACTATTGAATGTTAGGTAACTACCCAATGTCGGTGGTTATCTCCGAACATTTCGGCTTCCTTCACCAGTAAAACTGACCGCCGCGATATGACTGAAATATTGTTGAAATTGGCGTTAAACACTAATCTAACAAACATACATACCAACCTTAAACATAATCAATCGAAAACTAACAAATGACATGCATAGTGCTTTTTTACCAACACAGGTCATCTGGAAGCGATCGGGTGCAAAGTCTTCAAGAAACAGAAAGGATTCTTTCCAAAGACATTTTACCAATGTTGTTAAACAGATCTCGGAGGCGGTGAAATACACAAGATGGAATACCCCAGGAATGATTTCTTGACAAGCAGCAATTTGGATGCTAAATTATCAAAGGGACGGAAAGGGTGACATTTGCATTCATGCTAGAGCGTCAAGTTTATAAAGAAGTTGTTGTGAATATTTATTTATTTATTTTTAAGTTATTTATTTCAAGGGCTGAATTGGAAGAAACTTTAATGTAATCAAAATATTTTGTAAGTGTTCATTCGGTTAAATTGATGATAGTGTGCTTGACTGCTAGGAGTAAATGAGAATGTTAATTTAATAAATCATTTAAAATATTGTTTTCTTAATTATATAATAAAATTAAGTTTATTGTTATGAATTGATTAGGAGCAAAACCTAATGTCAATCACAAAATGTTACGTTTCCGTGAACTCTCCTTTTTCAGAAAAATCAAATTATCCTTTATCCGTAAATTTGAGAGATTATGAATAGGGTTGTCATTACACGTGAGGTGAACTCTACAGTTTACCAGTAAAAGAAACAACAAACACCACGCCATTTGTCTTTAAGACTGATGGTTCACATAAAATTAATTAGATAAGATATGGAGCGATGGATATACATCTCGTCTTATATGTAAAAATACTAAAGTATGTTTCACTGAGCTGAGTCTCTCACTTTTTATTAAATTTAGAAAAATCCCTAGGAGGAATCTTCATAATTCTTATAAAACGCAACAGTGCAAAAGTTCCGGTAACTTTTGTATTTTTCGAAATATTATACATATTCTTAGTTTTCCTCCACTCATATGGAAAATTGGAAAACTTTTTCATTTTTCCATTATAACAATTTTTGCTTGCAGATTGTGAATTTTAGAAAATGAAAAATATTTATATCTATTGGCATATATGTATGCGTAGTGCCAGAAAAATAAGCCCGACGGAACCAGAAATGCAAGAATATAGACGTCGTCGAAACTTCAATTTTTCACAAAAATCTGCAATTTTCACATGAGCATATGCATTCTATTGCCGGTATGATAGTTTAATCTCATTCTAAATTTCCTTTTCGGATTGTATTATTGCTTTAAGAAATAATAGGCAAAACAGGAGTGACTCAGTTCATAGAAGACGTACTTTATCATCAAAATAAATAGTTAATTGTGACATAATAAAATGAAGACAACAAGTTAAGAAATGGTACATTGTGTTTTGAGTTTCCCGGCTGTCCTTAGTTCCAACGGGTGTTTCATGTGTTTAATGAAGGGACACATTGTGCTGGGCTCATTGCTTGTTGTGCATGCTTATTCGATATTAAATGTAATAAATTGTTGAAAAATTTGGGAGAGGTTACGGTCACAAATAAAGTTTGACAGACGGACAAAAACTGACAATATACCTGAACTTTCTTATAATAAATATGGTATTAATATCAAATAATAACCCTTGCAATTTAATTAACGAGATTTAAAGTCGAAACAGTAAACAATCAAAGAAAGGCAACCGCCTCGGTGGTGTAATGGTTAGCGTGCTCGCCTCGAGTGCTGAAGGTCGTGAGTTCGATCCCCGGCCGGG
>JARWCS010000006.1:1821365-1838215 GCA_034783895.1 Geukensia demissa | reverse complement strand
ACTTACATAAGCCTTAATTAAGAAATGTATGTCATTTACAAGAAATTGTTTGTACTTTTCAAGTGCTTTTTGAGTCACCACTTTTTACTGAACACCTGTTTAAACAACCAAATTAAAAGTCAGTTTGACCTGGTTTTACTATAATATGTAATGTAATGTAATCCCACAACATAAGACTTACAGTGTAATCCAGAAGTTTAAGAGGATCTGTAGTCAAGGATGCTTTCAAAGCCACCTGTCCTGTTGTGGCATTGACAATAAAGAAATCCTGTGCTGGATACACTCCAATTAAAGAATATGTCAATGTACCCTGCAATATAAAACATGATATTGTTTATATATATATATATCAAGACACAACACACACATAATTTGCTCAAAAAATGAGGGGAAATAATTTGTGTAAAACTGAATAACTTGGTTACATTGCATTTCACAAATGTTCCATTATGTTTAAAAGACTGGAGGCGAAATATTTAAGTGGCAAGCTTCTTATGAAAATATATATACAAATTTGTAAAACGATAGATGCTGTATCACTAATAATTCTCATTTGCCTGATTTTTACCACAGATCATACTTAAACCTCTACATTGGTAGGGGATCAAATATAAGGTCAAGCATCATAAAAATAGGTCAATATCACATGGTACTGTTAGGCTTTTTTTTTACCTTCAAGTCCTCATCAGTTGCATTGACCCTAAAGAAATTAACATTGGTAGGTTGGTCAAATCTGATTTGTGTGTTGAACAACGTATCAGTGAATCTTGGTGGTTTATCGGCGGCAAAACGGTTGATCTGAATTGCCACAGTGGCATTTGCTGCTCTTCCTCGTTCATCAACTGCTTGCACTATCAACTGTACAATACAAAAATTTGTAAACATGTAGTCTGTGGAACATTTTATATCAAAATAAACATATACAATGAATTTGCAGAGTTTTATTTTTAAATTATACTTTCACTTTTCATTAAGAAGTTTAAGAAATATGAAATTATTAAACAACCGTGCCACACAAATTTAAAATTGTGACAGTATAATCCAAACCCAAACAATCAATTAAACATTAGGAAACTATTCCTGTGACTCATTTTTGTTCAATACACTTTTACATATTGAGTTTAAAATAAAAGGAGTCCTTATTACATAACAGTTTGTATACTAAAGTTATCATCAGAATAAAATACATTTCTCATTAACAAATTCTACAGTTATTGTCAGATCAAAATACTTTTCTCTATAAAGATTTCTAAATGGTGATATTTTACACTTACATTATATATATCAACTGGAGCATAGTTTCTTGTGACTGGTAGTTTGGTCTTTAACTTTCCAGTGTTAGGATCAATAAAGAACAAATCCATTCCGTTAGTTGATCCCTGCACAATCTCATATGACACTTTATCCTATATAGAACAATACAAATAAAATGGTTTTTATTTAATGACTCTGACACAATGCAGATATAAGAAGTAAGTTTTTTAAAGTTGAGCTCACAAGCGAAATATAAAATAAATGTAAAAACTGCAAAGAACACAGAAATATTTGAATTTTTAATTTTCTGATTTTAATACATTAACCCGATTTAGCAAATGGAATAGCATTTCCATAAAAAGTCTTTCATATCTTTTTCAAAGATGGAATTCTATTGTTTAATAAAATTTCAGCTAAAAAAAAACTGAGCTAGAATATTTTAGGATCGTCTTTATAACTTTATGATCTTTAATTTCAATGCTAAGATTTATTTTTAAAAATATTAACAATTTTAGACATATTTGACCATTTTCCATTAAATGGTAGTAAACTTGACAGTTTAAAAACTACACAGAGGCCACCCAGACTCCTACTGATAGAAATATGTGATGTAACCTTGGCCTTTGACCTATTAACCAAAAACTCTACAGGTTTCAAGTTTGGTTAAGAAATTGATTGTCCCAAATATGCAAAAATATATTTCAGAAAATCTGTTGATTACCATAACATTTACATAAAAATAAAAGATGGCATTAAACTTGCATCAAAAACAAGAAAAAAATCCTTAATTTCCAATTTGGCAATAGAAATTTCTCACATCAATTTAGCTATAGAAAGTGTGCACATCCAAAAAGACAATATTTCTGACTTAAACTAACAAAATAGAATTTTAAATAACATATTAACATCTTTATAGTTATCTCAGACTTCCAATGTTTTGGTTAGAAAGCTAACGATGATAGGTTACACCTTGAAATGTACATATAGCATATAGAAATTCACAATATTAATTCAATATTGGAATAATTGTGTATCATGAAACCTGCAATAACTTTTTTTCAAAACTCTGTTTTTTCTTTATCAAATAAAAATTTGAAGCATATTTTCCTTTGATTTATTCAAAACACAACTTAAGCATGTTCAAGATCTGTAAACCACAAGGTTTTTCAAAAGAAAACTCCCTTAACACAATGGTCTCTTAATCCAGGTTAACCCTACCTGATCCTGATCATTGGCAACAATATCTAAAATCTCAGTCCCAATTGTGGTATTCTCTGAGATTTGTTTGAAGTAGCTGGATGTTGGTGTAAATTGTGGTGCATTTGGATTCCTATTGACTGTTATAATAGCTGTGGCACTGGCCCGAAGATTTGGGTACAGAGAGTCATATGCAACAACTACCAACTGAAATTATAAAGCAGAAAAAATTAGCCTTAAATTTGATCAAATTAACAAAGGTACTTTTGTTATTTCAATGTATGGCCCAATATTCAATAAAAAAAATGCCAGAATAAGCAAAACTGGAAAGAAATTTCCAAACATTAATTAAAGAATTGTTTCTGTCATGTATGTTGAGTATAGGCAAGAGCTGACAAACAGCAGATATGACTTAAGGCCAGGTAAAACAAATTCTCTATCTTAGACGGGTGGCAAGAATTTATTGCTGTCCTGGAAAAAATTGCAGCAGTTCCATATTTGCCTTGTCAAAATAAATTTTAAATTTGGCTCTTAGCTTTCTGGATTAATATGTTTTACTGTATTTTTTATGTAAATAATATGGCCAACAATGCAACACTAGTCGGCATTGAAATTATTTTTGAACTTAAATCTTGATTGCTTAATAAAGAATTAATACATGTTTATTGGTTGATTCATAATTGATGGAAGAAGAGCTTGGCAAAACGCTATATAAAAATGGGAGATGTGGCATGATTGTCCATTAGACAGCCACCCATCAAGAGACAGTAGAATTTTAACTTCTGCAGGTCCCATTATGGCCTTCAACAATGAACCATACCATACCATACCAGAAGTTGTAAAAGGCCCCAAAATACAAATTGTGAAACTATACATAAAACATGACATGTAACTTGAAATCTCTTGCCATATGTGACATCAAAATAAACTGAAAAAAATAAATTCGCTACCTACTTTGACCTTTTTTAGAAATCAATTGTCTAAAAATCAGAATATTATTTCAATATGGCTTAAGGTGGAGCATACTGATTATACTACTGTATGCAAATGTTTGTCGTTTTTTTCCTTGCCTTTTTATTCTTAAGCATACACTTTTCTCAACTACTTCTCATTTCTACTGATATAATGTACTAACACATAAATAAATAAACCAGAAACTTACTGTGTATTCATTGAGGTTGTTAGGATCAGTCTTAATGTCCCTCTTCAATGTGACTATACCATTTGTTCCATTGACCTCAAAGTAATCCTCTGCTGGGTAGTTACCAATGGACTCGTACACCAATTCACCCTACAAATACAAATGGAAATTTCTCAATTCTAAATGTAAACACCTTTTATAAAAAAAAACAGTGCCTCCAGACACAGGCTAACCTAAGAGACAGGCGCCCATTGTCAGCCAGAAATCATACCTTTCATCGAAAATCAATAGAGTTATATCCTTTTTTAGATGGTTGACCGTTACCATCTTAACAACCAGGCTGTTGTTTCATAAAAAAATCTTGAAATTAACCTACATGTTAGGCCACAGAAAATGAAATATATGTAAAATAAACAATGGTCTGTTGTATGGGCCTAATTTAAAAAAAAATTTCTATGAAACTTAGATTTGTGACCACTAAATCAACAGGTTTTCCACTTCAGTTTTTTAAAATCAGTTCACACTTGAAACGGTAATCATCTGGATTCCAAATTGGTGACGTCTGCTTGCTGACCAATCTTCATGAAAAAAAATTGCCAAGATCAACTTGGTTGCAACTCAGCTAAAAACCAACAAGACCTTAGAGAAGTAATTGCTCCAGAATACATTAAATCAGGAAATTTTCTCCATGGTTGTGATTTATATTTTAACGTTTAATTTACCTGATATGTAAATTTTACCGCTTATATAACTCTATATAAAAATATACCAAATTGTGAATTATAAACTCAGTGAAAATAATAGAAATGTATTTTACAACAAAATCCTGAATATAACCTGATCTACGGTATTTGATGTGTAAAGTAGAAATAAACGTTTACATCAGAAAAATAACAGTCTGAATCTATGCCTACAGTGTTGAAACTTACAGCTTGCTGTCTAAATACTTACTTTTTGATCCCCATCAAATGCATTGGTGTCCACGACAAATGATCCAACAGGAGCAGATTCCTGTACTGGGATTGGTCCATATGCTGGAGGATTAAACACTGGCATTATGTCAAAGTCTAATGTAATCGATATTGTACTTGTTCCAGTCTTTTCATTCACTCTCCTTTGATCTCGAGCATACACAGTCAGGACAAAGCTTGAAGGGGGCGTTGGTGATGTCAAAAGTTTTCGCAAGTATAGGACACCAGTATCCGAATCAAAATTGAAGTACGACATTGTTTGAACTGATGACAAAACAGAATATCTTGGTATATCCTGGAAGTAATCAAAGCTTTCATTAAATCAACCAAATTTTGTTTCTTTTTATAAGAGTATCGAATTTTGCTGATATTAAGGAGCAACTGAGAGAAGGAACCATGCCTACAAAACATTTGTTGTACACATTAGTATACATTTAGGTTCTGCTTATTAGAATTATTAGCATTATGGGATATATCTTTTTATAATACTAGGAATTTGCATTGTAATTTCATTGCAATTAGCAAATAACCAAATATGAATTGTTCATAATATTCATTCAAGCCAATGAGTGTACACATTCAAACATCAATACCTAAATATATAGAAGAAAATTGTTTGTGTCTATACTGTAGATTTGGATATACCTTTCACCTGCACTAAAGGTACCATTACCCCATTCATAAATTCTCTCATCAACTTCAAATACATGAAACAAAAATAGAATTATTTTTTCTAAAAAAAAAAAAAATGAAGTTAAATATAAAATGTTATGATGAACTTACGCCATCTTGATCTGTAGCTGTTGTATTGACAATTATGAAATCATATGGTGAATTCTGATCGAGGATAACTCTGTAAGGGTTCTCACTGAATACTGGTGGATTTGGATTACGTGTGACAATAATATTGACGTCTGCTGTAGATCTGTAGATACTCTCACCACTATCGTATGCTATCACTTGGAACTAAAAATAATTTAGAATTATAACTTGTTGAACTTCTGGAACAATGATGTCATATGACTTTCTGTAATTTTCAATATTGTTTGATTTAAATCCAGTGACTAAGTCTTGCTTTCCAGTTTACTTCCTTTACTGGAATTTTTGGTTGAAAACGTTTAATATTGTACCATTGTTAATATAATTTGCCTCAATCATTCCACAAATATTTTGCGACTTATCAAAGTAAAGAGTACATCCACCTTTTTTGCATGAAAAGTGGCCTTGTGTTTATTCTTCATTTCAAATTAAGCTACAAAATTCAGTGAAATATAAACCTAATGTGCTGTGTACAAGTTAAATGTGTTAATATGCAGAAATGTGTTATATAGCTGGTATAAATAAATGGCTAACAATATGCTTGTAATTAAACTGTATACTTAAAATACTGTTTTTCTGAGGAAATACATACATTTTTTCTAAAATATTTGAAATGCTTTTATTTTACATTAAATAAGATATATTACCACATAGGCAAGTGCAAGGTCATTTCTGACACTCTTGGCTAGAGTGATTTCACCAGAGGAGGAGTTCAAAGTGAAATATTCACTACCAGGTGGCACCACTTCGTAAACAATATCTCCCTGCAAGTATAGCAATAAACTAATGATGTTGATTTAAATTTTTAACTAACAACAGCATTTAATGACAACAATAGCAATTAAAAGTCTTTTATAACTTTTACATATTTTCATAAAGTAATAATACTGTGGTGATTGATCACTTAACTTCTCCAAAAGATGAACTACTTTTTAACACTTGTTATCACAAAAGCTGCCACAGATAGAAACAGATCTTATGCAACTGAGAATTCAAATAGGTCTTTAGTTAGATTTTGTGTCAAAAGTAGAAGGAAAGTATGTTTACAGAATTTTTGTGCCATCAAAACAATTTTTAAGGATAATTTTATTGTGAAATACTCACTTGACTGAAAGGGCTGTCACATTAATATCTTTTTTGTTATTTCAGATAAAGGATACATGTATATGCATTAACAGTGCATAAGGATGTTTCTATCTGATGGGGATCAGTCACAATTTGATTATTTGCAACAACAAAAATTCTTCCATTTTCAAAAGCTGCATACCATATTCTATTCATTCCTTTTTTACTGCTTTCCCAACATTCAATAAGACAAATACAAATACATTTTCCAAGGACAACATTCAAGCCAGTTTCAGCTACAATTGTAGCTACATAAATTCTAATGCTATGGTCTACAGTACACATATCATGCAAACTACCTCCAATGAAGTTGTTTCTTTAATGCTATATGCAATTGATTAATATTTTTATATTTTCTATCTGAAAACTTACTTTAAAGTTATATATTAAATCAAAAATATATCAAGGGAACTCTTCTACAGATATAAAAAAATAAAAAGATTCATTTTTTGGATGCATGGACTTTGAATTATAATTTATAATTATAGTTCCTCAACTATCATTGAGTGATGAAAACTTACGCTGAGCTACAAGAAAAGAACAAACACATTAGATCAAAATCTGAGCAAATAACAAAGCAAGAAATGGAGTTTGTTGCAAATTCTTCTGAAAAAATACTGTCAAACGTTTCACAATCGGTTGTAATATGGGACTTACAAGTTATTGTTAGTCTAACCACTTTTTGTGAAAAGTTCACCTGATGTAGAATAGATCTGGGTGTGTTTGGGGTTTAGTAATATCTTAGAGAAAGCTGGAGTAATTTGAGAGAACCAATAAATCAAAGCCAAGTTATTATAATCTTTATCATATGCTTTGAAAGTTGATTGCACTAATACAATTAAGATGCAGAGAGGACTCTAAAGCCTGGTTTTAGTGAATCTGTTTCAATTTGAAAAGTATTTAATTTATATCAAAAAAGAGATATGGATTTATTGTCAAGCAAGCCTCTAAAATAGACCACCCCAATCCTCCACTTTCTCTGAAGATCTGGCAATTTACACAATATCTTAAATATGGGCTGACAAAATAGGTAAATGCCAGGGAATGACTGAATACTGAGCAAGCTCATAAAAGAAATCATCTTTTCCCCAAGGCATGTTGTATTTTCTTCCTTAAGAAGAAGCATCCTATATGGATTTTACCAAAATCTTCCTCAGGGTTTAAGAGAAGAAGCACTTACAAATTAAACAATGTTGAACACTTTAATTGCATTATCTTCCGTTGGAAGCATCAAGCAATAATTATTTTTCTTAATTCACTGAACGAGTCTTGATAATAGGACATGTGAACTGAGACCTAGACAGAGAATGTGATTCCTAAATCCATCCCCCAAACCGCCACTTTGTTTAAAGGGGGGATAACTAAGTTAAACAAAAGAAAACTGATTAATTTATTTCAAAATAACTGTTAAAATACCTTTACCTCACAGTATGCAGACTCTAGACCTTAAACTTGTTTAATCTAAGTTTAAACTGATCAAAATTCACACCTTATAAAAAAACAAGGTCTAACAAACAAAAAGTTCTAGAGACTTCATACCACAAACAAATTCAAATCTTACACTTAAGAACACATCAATTTCATTGCAGAAATAATCAGAAGTTCAGGGATACAGAACTCCACTATCAGTTACACAATAGTGATGAATGAATTGAAATATTATCTCTAAGGAAAAAAACTGGTGTTTTAAAGTAATACAATAGATATTGCTTTTCTGTGAGTTGTCATATAGCACATACTGTGAGCAAAACTCACAAAAGATAATGCGCTCCCACATGAATTACCTGCCCTTGGAATGAGCTGAGATAAATTTCCTTCCTATATATGCATATTTACACACTGTTCTTATGTTCGTGTAAAGTTTTAATAAAATCAATTGGACAATAAGGAGGAAATGTGCTTGCAAGAAATGTGGACAGACGGCAAGAAAGACGGACACACAGAAGGCTGATTCCTAAATACCCACCAAACTATGTTAGCAGGGTTATAAATATATATAATACAGATTTCAATTTTCAAGAAGGAAATGCTTTTTGACTGTTCTACACCATTTCCATCTCTCGTAGATAAAAAATACAGTCATTCATCAGCCTTGGGAAACTGATCTAGTTTGAGTTCAACTACCCAAAATTGCTGATTATTCTGATATAAACCAACCTAGAAATATGCTTCTTACCCACTACAAATATAGAAGTCACATGATCATACATGAGATTTCATGACAATTTTTTCAAATTTATGATGAGCTGTTTTTTGACACTATTACAATAAACAAATTTTTACCTCACTTTATTTTTTGCAAACCACATTTAAACTTTATGAAAACACCAAATATGAAAAAAATCATATACATTCAATTCAAATGTATGAGCAATTTAACAAGGAAACTCAAATTTAATCACTTCTTTTTCTCATTTCGCATATGTTTTTTCTGTACCAATACTTTGACCATAGAAATAAACTTGCATGTGGAGTGCTGGAATCATTACTGCCTACTTGTAAATATTAGACTTATTTCGGCAAGATCTTCAATGCAAAAAATGAAAATCAAAATAAATATGTAATTGCAATATTTTTCCGCTGCAGGCAGTCAGAAGAAAAGGCTATTCAGAATAGTCTTTAAGTGTTATCAAAAATTTGGACTTAATAACTATTGCTTGAATTTACTTAACAATTTTTTTTTCATTACTCAAATACTAATAATTTTGAATCTTTCTAGACAAAAATTTTTTTCTGTAAAAAAAAACAAGGAAATGTAGACATCATAAAATTCATATAAATTAAATTTACTGTAAATTCAGAAATTTTTGCATTCAATTATTATAGTGATTCTGAAACCTCACTACAAATGCCAGATAAATTATTGCAATTTTAAGAAAAGCTGCAAATATAGATATGAGAATGTGAGTTCTAATTTTTGCAATTATCACTCAGTCGCAATATTCGCTATAATAAAAACATCACATTAATTTCTGAATTTACAGTAAACCCTTGTTTATTATTATTTATTTCTTCACAAAACTTACCAATTTGTTATTATCATTGGCTTGAACACGAATAACCAATTCTCCAACAGGCTTTGTTTCCTCGATAACTTGTGTATATGGGTTTAGTGTAAAGCTCGGAGGCTGACCGGTTCTGTCTACCGTCAAGATAACAGTGGTATTTATACATCTCTGTGGACTGCCATTGTCACATGCTTGAACAACAACCTGCCAGTCAGAAATTTTTAATCTTATAATCCTAAAATGAAATTCTACAGATACATCTGCATAGAAATAAGAGTTATAAAACCATCTTCTGCTTCATGCTGTTATTCTCAAGAAAAGCATAACCTATTCGAACTAACAACCAGACCATCTGCTTTAAGCACCAACTTCTTATTCTTGTTGCAAAACTGCAAGCACCCAACACAATATAAGCAGAAATAAATTTAGAATTGGCCTACTTCTACAATGATGTATAGAGTCCTGTTATTTGTCCCCTTTGGAACCTACAAATATAGTGTGAGCTTTGATATTGGACATTTTCATGATCCACAAAAATAGTTTAAAATACTTTTTCTTTATTAAATTAAATAAAAAAAAATTGTGTTTTCTCTTCTGCTTTTAAATAACTTCCTGATTAACATGCAAAACTGTTTGGCATTATTATTTTTTCATATTTTATTATTTTTGCATTCAAGTTTTTTGTTTGCACTTATTTTTTATTTTCAAAACCACCAACGACTCCCTTTTGATGTCGCTACTGCACTAGCAGCTCTTTCTGCTTTGTGATGTCAGATTTTTCAGGTAAAATTTTTCAGTTGATGCATGTTTGAGAATTGTCTCTAGTGTGTGGATTTTCCCAAACAAGTGGCGTCACAAAACAAAAACCTTGTACTACAAAGGCGACACCAAGCAGGAGTCACCTGTGGGTGTAATCACAGCGGCAGCGAAGAAACGTTTTTTAAAACTATAAACACAGTACAATCTCTCTCAATTGGTGTCCGTAATCACCAAGATTTTTCTAACAATGATTAAATTCCAAAAACTTACAAAGAACCGGTTGATATCAGTATTAAGCAGTGATTTTCCGAGCTTCATCTGTCCAGTCACTTCATCAATAAGAAAATAGTCAGATGGTCCTGATGTAAGAGCCCGTTCCAATGTCTCATCAGCAATACTATAGCGGATTTGATCCTAAAATATAAATAGTAAAGTTTGTTTTTAGAGTACATTAAAGTGTGGAAGTTAACGGGTAATTTATTGAATCATCGTCTCCAGCAGACGACTACTTTTGCCAATTATTAAAAGAATCTTAGGACATTGGGTTTTATAACAGTCATATTGTGGCAGTTTTTTGCTGGTGGAGGAAGCTAGTGTACCGGCCTTGGGAAGGAAACTGACGAAACTTAACATGTGTGATGTGAGTCTAATGCACCTTTTATTTGTATAGTAGAATGCATAATTAAGATGAAAGCATATTAATATGAAGTAAATAATGACTGACACAATGAGCCATATTTTCAACATGCTAGCTCACTAAAAAAAACCTACAGAAAGTTTTGTCCCCTACCGTGAAATGGGTTTTAATCTTATCCAACAGGTCTTTGCTCTTGCTTCTAAAAGCTAAATGCTTATTGGAGAAGCAACAAATACAACTCTAGTATCTAAGGTTTGGAATGGCATGACATATTTTAATCATTTAAACTGCACAAACATGCCTTAAAATCAATATTTCTTTGTTTGTTTTTCTTTGCTGTCTATTAAAAAAACATCCACTTTCCCACAATGTACAAAATTTAATCAATGAAATAAATATTCAACCCTCAGACAAGCCATTTAGAATGAACTACATTTATCCAGCAGAACATGGCTGTGTAAGAATACTCTCTTGCAAACATTTTTTTCATACTGGGTATGTCATACAGAATGCATTACATTTGTCCAGCCAAGCTACATATTCTTAAAAACAACAATGGCATACCGTAATAACTTTTTTCGACACTGAAAAACACCAATTTTACTTGAATTTTGCAAAAGTGTTGAAAAATTAGAGTTTTGAAAAAGTTTCGTCAGGTTTCAGACCAGATGACTAAGATCGGTAAGTATTTCATGTGCAAGCATCAGGTTCAAGTCAAAAATGAGAGTTTGCAAGTTTGTGGTAAGTTTATATGCTTCCACATTGTGAAAGAAAACAGTTTTCGTACTTTCATTCAATGTTTTTTAATTAAATTATTTTGTTTTCACTCGTTTTTTGTTACCGGAAGTTAGCGGTTGATGTGAAATAAAACTGTTTGGAATAAGATGGATTGGAATCCGGAAATTTGATAATTACTCATGGTCATTGCGGGGGTCATTGTTACAGAAAGGGGTAAAAATTTTATTTATTTAATGAAATTTTGCAATCAATGTAATCTGGGCTTGAAATAAATTTCTTTAACAAGGTTTAAAAAGGTAACCATGTTGACAGAGTTATCGTTTTGTTGACATTTCAATATGGCGTGAGATTCAGTAAACACATTTTTTTGTTAGAAAAATGTCGTTCTTCTCACCTGGATTTCATTTTTTATAATAATGGTAAGGCTATTTTACTTTTGTTTAATTTACTCTCAAATTTCATTACGAAAGGATCTTTGCAAAAACTTAATTGTCACTCTGGCAATCAGCTGACCGTGATCACAGGTGTCATTCATTTTTACATGTGGTACTTCAAAGGACTAATCAACGGATTAAGGGAATTAATAAGCCATAAAACAGTGATAATGAACATGTCAAATCCCCAAGCTGAGTTTTTACAACTTAATTTAAAATTAGCTTGGGTATTTTTTTTACCCGAAAACATCGATCTTGGAATTTTTTTAGCGATTTTACTCGTGTGTCGAAAAATTAGATTTTTTTAAAAATTAAAAAATCTCTGAAATTTGAAAAGTGTCGAAAAATTAGAGAAATTACGGTAAATTATCAAGATTATGCTATGATGCAGAAATCTGTATCTTTATGTATAAAAATATGTCATTTGGTCACAGCTAATTTCAAGCCTCCAGATATTAGACTGTCCAAATATTTATCATAATGGAAAATATCAATGCCCAAGATTTTGTACTGGTGTACTGGTTTTTTTTACATAAATGTATAAATACCACGATATATTGATATACTGGTATATTGTTACAATCCTAACTACTATTGTTAATCAATTACATTTAAGAAAATTTTCTGATTACTTGACAGTACAATGGCTGTATCAAGGTATTTTAATAGATCATTCTTCAGTTTACAGCAGAATAACATCCCTACTTCTAAGGTCCCCCCCCCAGAAAAAAATCTGTGGTTCCTGTAACCCAACCGACCCTATTTTTTACCACACCCCCCCAAAAAAAAATTATTACAGTTTTGAAACAAAAAATTAGCAATTCTCGGACCGAACCTCCTATTTTTGTTGAAATAAATTTAAACTGTTTATCCAAAATGTTCAGCTATATATATTATTAGCAATGTTGGTTTGTTTATCCATCAAGATTTTAAGGACAATGTTAATGCTACAAGTAGGATAGAGTAAGGGAAAAAACAAACCATTTTAAAGATGTTTCCAGCAACATTAATCAGCAAACATGATTTAGCCAGCGTAAACAATAAAAACAGAAATGGGTGACTGAAAGCATATTTTTATAAAAATTGAAAACATTAGGAGAAAATCCTGCCTAAAAAAGTGGAATTCCATTTAAAAACGTTTAAAAATCCTTTCTGATCAACAAAAAACTCTGAACATGCACATGTACATACAAAATTTCTGTAAAAAATTTGTCAGGTGTCATTTTTTCATGGACATCTAGCTCATCAAATGTCCAAAACTTTCCAACATAATCTAATAATTTTATACTGATTTGACAAAAAGCATTTTCTAAGGTGAAGAATCATTTGATTATCTTTATTTCAAATTTTGTCAGACTAAAACAAAGAATCGTCTGCCTTTTAACATGATTAATGGAAGACAAGACCTGCTCTTTATCAGAATAATTTTTTGCATTTTGTTTCATTGTTTCCAATGGATCTCCTGTACTTGGCAATCACATTTAAGTGTACTATCTTTTTGGCAATGTCTGTGATGTATTTGTTTTGTTGGTATTTCAGCAATTTTATTGTTTGAATCTGACATTAAATTTCTCAGTTTTGAGACATTTATCATTTTGTGTACAATCTTTTGATGACTTCAGTAGATAGTGGACACATAATTATACTGTAGTTAATCTGTTGTGTATGTTAGTTGAGATATTTAATGTATGGTCGGCCATATTTATAACTGGCAGCCATGACGGTTTTTGTTAATATTTCCAAATTTAATTTGCCTATTTCGTTAAAATGAAATGGTAACAAACCTCCATCAATCCACCAGAAGTATCCAAATCGTACTCAACTGCCGCCATGGTATTATGGTTAATAAATATCTGAACAATCAACAACAAATTCAACAAAAATCAGTAACAAACGGCGTTTTCCATTATGCCCCTCAGAAGTGGGGAATCGACAACCTCGGTTGCCATGCGAAAAAGTGCAGATTTTTAGCAAATGCAAGAAGATTTTATCTCGTTAGATAGCTTATTTTGAAGCCTAATGTGTCAGCTATGTTCTGCTATCTGTTAAGTTTGTGCAATGTTAAAATCTCAAAAGAAATACGGCAAAATTAAAATCAGCAAGCCTGTAGCCGTCTTCTTGGCGCAAAATGTCGGCCATTTATAATACGCATGCGTAAGAGTCAGGATTTCTTCAATGCGTTTGCGCGTCTAGTGGTATCCGAACAGCGGAAGTGTTTCAGGTGAAGGTCATAAATTTTGCGGGAAAATTAAGTTATCTCCCGTTAACCATAAAAGACCCTAAAAGAGTATTATGTGTGTTGGGGGAAAGTTTATCTTTTCATTTTCATATTAACGTCCTCAACAACATAGCACTGCTCTCTATCGGACGGAATTATGTGTGGTACCTAGATTAACTGAAGATCACTGAAGAATAATTATTTTATAATTACCGAAATCAGGGACGTATATAACGTCCCTGCCGAAATTACTTTTTGCATTTGAATAATTGATATTCTATTGGTCAAAGTCAAAATATTAAACTATAATTTTACATATCTTTTACTAAGACCATACTATGTGTAACATAACTAAGCGTCAACTAAGCATGATATTACTTTCAGGACCATATGAATCGTAAAACTTCATTTTTAAGCTTGTAATTGAAGGATGAAATTCGTTTACAAATTGCTTTTTTCTGGACAATTGGAGTTTAATTTTAAATACTCGATCGAACTACGTTAGCCATGCAGACGAATACTTATATTCTCATAACAAAAATTTCCCCTGTAAAATTACAATATTCGAAGACAAACAAATTTTTACAAGTAAAAGACAAAAAAATGTTCGTGGACATATTAGGTGTCCGTCACACACCTGTACCCGAACGCTATGTCCGAATACTGTTTGTTCCACTGAAACGGACTAATATCGATTAATAGTTTTAATTTATGTTTTCAATTCCACCGTAGACACAATCTGTCTGTCTGTCATTTTTATTTTATTTTTTATACAATTTGATAATTATATTTTCTAGCCTATTGAATTGGCCTGGCAATTGGGGAGTCCACTTACACTAAAAACAATCATTTCCCGCATACCAGGGACGTATATAACTGTTATATACGTCCCTGCGCATACCAAATCAGAAGAAGTTCAAATTCAAGAATATCACATCGACCGCATTAAATTTTAAGCCAAGGAATGAAAATTAATTTGTAAACCAGAAGAAATAAAAAAGTTTCTTTAATTAAGAATACAAACTTAAAGTCACCGACAAAAAATATCAGAACTTGATTAAGGACAATATTCGACACGGTTTGAGTTGTATATATGAAAATGCAAAGTAAATATCGAGGGGCTTTCAATTAATAAACTAAGTTTTCAGTGTAGTGTTGTGCGTACTATGTTTGTCTTCCGTCCCTTTTTTGTTGGCCATGGTCTTGCCTGTCTTCTGATTTAACGATTTCTGCTCCTTTGGTATCTTCGAATTCTTTCATGTCCATCAAACATTTTAATGCACAAATCGATTAATGATCCCCAAACAGTTTACATAGTTTATGGGAGATATGTTAATTGAAAGTTATGCACGAGCATTAATTATGTCATAGATTCGTAACGTGTCTTTCGACATAAAGTATACATTTCATATAAAACATAAAGCAATATGCACAATTGTCTCCACCTATACCAGTAATTCTATAACCCTATCAACCGATTAAAGATTATTAAATTCCAATTTATAAAAAGATCCACAGTTGAATTTGGACCGAATAAAAAATTAATTTTAAAACATTTGATCTCTTGAAAGAAAGTCAACTTGTGTTACTTTATAGATTTCTACAAGGTTTTAGATACCTGCATGTGCGGAAAGATTGTCACCAAACCCAGTTAATTGTAAAACCTACAATATTATTGTCAATATGAATCATGATGTCAACGCTTTGGTGGGGAAACTTACCCCCTTTTCTTTTCACTATTTTATATAATTTAAAGAACTTTTTAACCAGCAAAAATGTTAAATATCAGTCAAAGGCTAAGAATTTGAAATGCAAATGACACTGCATGTATTAATAGTTGAGTCAACAAAGGACACCCGGCCACAACTAGTGATTTTCACGAGTATTGAACTTACTAGAATCTAAAAGAACATTTTGACAAAACAAAGACTCGCATTTTTAGTAAACGGAAAATTTCACAAAAACTATTTTTTACCTATTTAAAAAAATATAAGAATGGAATCATTTAAAGTAGATGAGATGAGTTTGCTGTGACAAATACATCTTCCGGGTAAGGTTACAAAATTGAATTGCCTTGCTACATGCCTCTTTCTCAACTATTTAGTTTTTTTTTTTAATTTAAGCGTGAATTACTATTAATCCAACAGCGTCTATGTATTTTAAAAAGTTTGGACAATTGCAGGCATGGCACAAGTTGTCTATTAAAGGTCAACAAGGCTGCCGTTTTATAAAATGATCGTTAAATTTACGTGCACGTTAGGCCATAGGATATGAATGGAATAAGGTACACGCTAAACTAGCCATTGTTTTATTTAAAAATATTGAAAAAAACTATTTAATATGACGATTAATCTTATCTTAAAGAAAGAATATGGAATATATTCCAGAAAGAAACGATACATTTCAAACAAATATTCAAACCACAGGTGCTTGGCGATATTTTTAATATGCCATAATACCTAGGTATTATGGCATATAAAACCAGAGGCTCCAGGGAGCCTGATTCGCTCACCTTGTACTCTAGCAGCTGAAAAATAAGGACCACCAAT
>JARWCS010000006.1:1799202-1809971 GCA_034783895.1 Geukensia demissa | reverse complement strand
ATACATGTACAGGGGTAAAACTGAATGCCCCTGTAGCCCAAAGGTGGGGTATAAACAGGTAATTTTTTTGTGCCAGAGACAGAGAAAGCATGTTAGACCAATGTCTGTTACTGAACATTTTGTGAATTATTTATAAAAAATTTTGTTTGGTCCCAAATGAACTATGTTTTCTGAACAAAAAACTTATTTTGCCTAAAATAATGTATTTTTTTAAATAAAAAATCATAAGATTTTAAGGCACTGATCATAACACAATGTTCAGGTAAATGGTCTAAAAGGTCACAAAAGGCTATTTTTAGATGGGTATAGCTTTATGAGGCTTTTAGTTGCTTTTACCTTCTTAAAACATTATGCAATTAGCAGGAAATTTTGGGGCCACAGAGATTCTAAAAGACGCCTTATTATACCTTGTCCTATGTTAAAATGATTTTGATTTGACAGTCACAGTTCTTTCATTTAGCTAGAAAATCAATTTTTACAACCTCAATGGTGGATATTACAAATCTACCTGTATATTTTTATGTGTGTAAATATGGTAAAGGGCTTAACATACATGACATATGTATTTATAAAATGTATCCATCATCATGATCATGTATAGGTACACGCACAATTGACATGAATTTTCCAATTAAATTACATTAGTGTGTTGTCATGGTTGTTACCCCTAAAAATGTGTATGTGTGTGTACATATTGTCAATTTTTTTAATATTGTAAGTTTGTTGAACTACCTGCTCCATCTTCATGATCCTACTGTATCAGAGTTGAAATGAGCATACATGTACATGAACAGACACAACCTCCACAGGAGGACACAAGCTTACAAGCTCAGCAATGTTTCCTTGCAATCAGCACTTTTCATTTACTGTGGAATCCTATTGTGAAGTTCTTTTTGTGGGAAATGAGAACTTTTTTTTGTTCGGCAATAACACAATTTAAGAGTCGTTACTTCAAAAAAATAAAATATGTTTCATAAAGCAACAATTACCGATCAAAATATGAAGATTTATCATTTTTCTATTTTTTTCCTTTGAACTTTAAAAATAATATCCTAAATATTCAAATATTCTTCCGCATAAGCATTGATGACAAGAATCTTGTCATTGTTAAAGGGCTAAAAGCAGGGTAATATTCCCTTAGTCTGAAAGCTGGGCAGATAACACCTTAAATCAGGGCTGGTGCAGACATAAATTCATAATACCTATCACCAATTTGACTTCTGTTGACTTCTGTTTGAGTTTCTTAAAAAAAAAAAACCCCATCTACATGTAATAATCAATTATATATACAAACCTCTATTAAGATAGCCTACAGCTTCTGGGAAGTTAAATCTTTGATTACAGTTGGCATCTCCTGAATCTTGGCAGTAGTAAAGTTTACACTGAATGTCTTTTGGCAAAGAATTGGGTTCGATTCGATCTCCAATTGTAACAAGTATAACATTGTCTTGGTTTATATTTGGTTGACTAATTGGCGATTGTTCCTTGGAATTTGATAATTTTGAGTCTTTTGAGATCGGGGCAGCATCTAAGAACTGGTTATGTTCACTAATGAAAATGATAGCATCGTCACTATGAGGGTGATTTTTGTTTTGAACTATGGGATTGACCATGTGATCAACTACACCATTTTTCCCAGCAAGTGGATGATTTTTTGATGAGTCTGTCCCTAATTCATTACGTTTATTCATTATTGTATTATTGTCTATCACAGACATATCTGAAGATTTTTTCCTAAGGTCTCTGGAATCAGAAGTTATTGGAATTATATTAGAATTTTGTAAGTTAGACGATGAGCACTTTTGTAAGTTTTCGGAATCAACACCAGACTCATTTTCCGAGTCGAAGAAAAATGAAATGTCCAAGTTTTTAGGGGTTTGACTGACTCTTTTATCCATGAATATAACAGATTGTTTAACTTTCTTGGAATTATTCATGGCATGTTTTGCCGACTTCACCTTCTCGACATTGTTCAATTCATTATTTCTTCTAGAAATTGACACTTTGTTAGACAATTCACTAGATTTTTCATTTGTACATTCCAAACTATCCACATTCTGATTCATCTGCTTGGCAGGATCAGAATTTTCTACTGTTTTACTAGAGGTTGTAGTCAATTGGCTATTAGTGACATTTGTATCGCTGGAATTGTTATCGACTAATGATACAGTACTACTTAGACTAGTATTACTTTCCTCCATCTTTAAAGAATTAGTTTCATTAACGTAACCACTATCAAATCCAACTTTAGGAAAATCATCCTGATCGCACACATTAAGTACCTCCTGACTTCCATACTTTTGTTTCATGGAAGAACTTTCATTTTCTTTAATATTTTCTGGGTGTGAACCAATAGAATGTCGCCTTTCTTTTAATTGTCCTTTCCAATTGGCTGCCTTCAAATCCACGCATGGTTCACCTGAATCATCTTCAGTCATGGAGCTTCCCAGTGAAGTTACACTTGGTTTAGGGGAAGCAGCCATTTTTGCATAGGAAACTGGGAGTCGAGGTGAAAGATTATTTTGTCCCCATGCTCCCTGCGAGGAGGCAGGCATTGATTTCACCGACTCAATATCACTATCATCTTGAGCTTTCACTATATTTTGAACTTCTGTTCGCACATCACCAGTGGAGTTGCGTCTTGCATCCCTGAAACTCATCTGATTTGAACTACTAAGAGCGGGAAATGCAGACGGACTCAAATCCCTTGTTCTGTCACCATCTATATTTGATGAAAGTTTATTTGAAGGAGGGGGAGTAATGCAACGAGGTGTTTTTCGTCTCTCCTCCCTCTTAACAGGTTTGGCAGGAATCAGAGTTTCCTTAGCACTTGAAGTCTCCTTCGTGGAGGTTACTTTCTTTTTCTTTTTGCCCACAACTGTAAATTCAGGTTCCTTTCTTAAGGATTCAAAGTCTGTAAAACGATAATCCGTTTGCACCAAATCAAGTTCATTCAAAATCGAAGGGGTACTTTCCTTATTGTTATTAGTTCCAATACCATTCAACACAAGATCATTTGACAAGGAGTCCTTAGCACTTTTCTCTGTGTTTTTGTGCTTGGGATTGCCAGGTTGTGTTTTCACTTTCATTGAACCATTTTCAAATGCCTCGATTTTTTCAACACCATTCATAATACAATTATCAACTTTGGCGTTACTACCCTTTGATTTCACTTTACTTTGCGGGTTTTGTTTGTCATTTGGCTTATTTATAACTTTTTTCTCCTTTTTAACTTGTTTCTCCGCACACTCTGACATAATGTTTGTTGAATTTGTTTCAACTTTATCTTCTGATGCCATTTCTTCTCCCATTGAAGATGTTGAAGATGGTGAAGACGGCTCCAAGCTTTTTTCTTTTTCCTTTACGCTTTCAACATCTACTTTTTCTTGGGAATCAGACTTCTCATCAGATGAGCTCTTACCAGTGGAATTTCCCATTCTATTTAAACTGTTTTTCAACTCAGACTCTGTGATGTCACAGGTTTTCTCAACATGGTGATTTTGAACACTTTGTGTCTTATAATCTGTAAATTCAATTTTCTTCGAATTGATAAGTGGGGTGGTTTCGTCAATTAGCTTTGGTTGAGTAGTATCCTCTTTGCTAACTTGAATTTCACATTTTTCCTCCACAGTTGGTTTGTTTAACTTTTTGTCTTTGTTTTTCTTATTATTTTTCTCAGATTTTGACACAACTGAAACATCATTCGATTGGGAGTTTTTCTTTGGCTTGCGCCCATTTTTGTCACTTTCAATAAAATCTAATAATTCATCAATTGCCTTACTTCCTACATGGTTTTCTATATTTTCTGACAAAATATACTTTTCTTCTTTCTTTTTCTTTCTGGGTTTCTTTTCAGAACGACTTGAGTCGTGACTTTGATGAAAAGCTGACGATTCCAATTCACCTATATGGGTACCACCAAATGGATAAGTACTAAAGTCTTTAAGACTTGAAGGAAAGCCACTACTCCCTGAATAATGATTTTTACGTAGACCGGTCACAGAACTTGAGCCGAACTTTGGGGAGCTTCGCATCTGAAGGTACCGATCTACTACTGGATTGCCATTTTCATCATAATTTGAATTTCTCCTAGTTTTGTCATCAAGGTCATCTGAAAGAAAAACAAGAATTTGGTTTATATTATTTTGACTATCAGAAGCTAATTTATTCATAAATGTCATATTCGCAAGACAATTTCTGTGCAAAATGTGGAATCAGATACTACTATTACAACCAATATCTGAAAACACTGTATTTGGCTATTGAGGTGCAAACCAAACTCTTGGGTATGTTAAAATATGGTAAGACTTGTAAAAGAGGTTCTACATAATTATCCAGTATCCACTGGTAATACAGTAGTTCTCCTTTTGTAACCACCCAAGATATACAGAATGACTGGTCTTTTGTGAGTCTATGTGGTGGCAAATTGCAACAAAACTGCTGCTTCTATGATGTTTCCAAAATATGAAAAAAAAACAACATAACATTTAGTATTTCATGTTCGGAACATCTTGTCACTGTCCGACATTATTTTTAATCTTCTGATGTTTTTATCAGTGATACTGTTGACTTTTCATACCTTTTCAAATTTATTTCATATTTTCAAATTATAAATTATGTTACTTCATAATCATGATAATGATGGTCCAAAAAAATTATTTAAAGTTACAATGAGCATTCAAGGCAACACAAGTTGGTTGCATGTTCAATTTAAAGGTTAGTACTTGTGTTATACAAAGGATGTGATTTAATGGTTCATGGCAGGGATGACTCTGCATCTCCAGTCTCATTGATCACTGCCCGCATATTATTGTTGTATAACTATAAAAACAGTACAGAATGACATGAAGATTCAAGTAGTCCATTTTGAACAATTCTATACATTAAAAAAAATAGAAGGTTATGGAGTAAATGCTAGAAAGGCTTTCCAACATATTTTTTAGTTTTTAAATTTTTAAAATTTGTCCAGAGTAAGCAGATCTTTTTGTCATTTTTGCAATGTGTTAATAATTAAAATGCCTTTCCATACCTATTAACACTTTAATCCATCATTACAATGGAAAGTGTTTCAATATTGTGTAGAAATAAAAGATACAAAAATTTTACAGAGAAACAGGTAACATGTACGTATGCTATCAAAAAACACAAACATACACACACAGATACATGCATATTATAATGAATAAACATTTGTCCCAGAGTTACTTTAGACCTCCAAATATTGTTAGCCAGATTTTTATCCCACAAAGCCAGTTACAAGTTTATCTCCATAGCATAATTACACCTTATTACGTGTATATAATTACAATATGTATACATGTCAAAAATTTTGTATATTTAACACTACAGTTGTATTTGTTTAAATTTATGATGTTTACAAATTCATTAGACATGTACCATAATATCTGTTCTGTTTAAACACTAAAATTCTAAATATAGTCAACCATACTGTCACGATTTAAGATCAAATGTACTAAGACCAAGAACAATTTCAATGGAAAACCCCAAATAAATATTAAATGACTAACGAATAAAAACGAAGTATCAATAACCTCGGCCATTTATCAACATTCAGTTTCATTTTCCAAAAATTGTCTTAAAAACTACAAAAATTACAATCTTTTTTTACCTTTTTTATTTTCTCAAAATGAAAATTATTACATAAAACTTTTTATCACACATGCATTTATCACCTGTAAACAAGTTTACCTTCAATATACATGATATATGTAACAGACATAAGATTGTCACATGACTGAAATGTCATACCAAAACAGTGAGAAATCTACACCACAAAAATCAATTTCACTTCAACTAAATCAGTTTTTCAATTGTACATTCAATCATGGATCAATATGTGTAATCTTATTAAAATAAGAAATGATGACCTTACCCAAGATGTCAACTTCATTTTAGCAAGTGTCCTCTCTTATCACTGTGTCCTAGATGTTCAAAATCACTTAACCATAGCGAGACCACATCAGGTGAAAAGTTGAATGAACAATTATCTTTGTGTACACTAATCCCATTTCTCACACTAATTCATTACAATGACAACTTAAGTTAGGGTTGTAAATATCATGTACATGAAGCAGTACAGTCAACAGTAAGAACTCACCTTTACCTATACAAACAACACCGGTTAAAACCAGCAATAAAATTTCCCAACCACAACATTACGAAACTGAAGCAAAAATAAAGCAAAAATAATCCAGCTTTCTCACGATTGGTATGACTCAATAGGGTCTGTTTGTTTTTTCAAAAGTAACAATATTTTAATGAATGGGTTTTATTTTCTAGGTAAATAAATTAAAGTCTTCAGGCTATTGAATTGATCTTGACATATACATGTACATGTCATGCATGTACACTTGTACACAAAACACACATGTAGATTGTGCAAGTAGAAAGTATATACAGGTAAATTACATGATTAGATAACATTTCAGTTCTACAAGTAAAACTTAGTTCTTAAGGTAAATTTCTCTGTATAAATCTTGTACTTGTCTTATTTTCTATAAAAATTTTAGTGTTTTTTATTATTTTCAGTGCAATGAGGACTTTATTTCAACAAAAACCGTACATGATGACTTTTAATTATCAGCAGGTATTGTTTAGACCATTGCTCTAGACTGCTTCTATTAGGCTCATTGTTATTTCAATTGATAACTGTCTGTAACTAGGAAAAATTTGGCAGGCTCAGGACAAAACAACCTCAGTGTCAATTATATTAAGTTGTCAGAATTTAACTTTACAGCAAGGGTTATAAGAAATAACAAATACCAGATTTATAAAACACAAATTTAAAAAAATGACAAATTTAAACACATTTTCTGTCATAATATTCATAAAAAGCACTGTACATACAAGATATGTGCAAAAAAATCGATTCACCAAATGTCACAGATACAATTTATTTTTATATGAAACACTGTGACAACTTAATAAATATTAAACATTTTGACAAATGAGAAGCCAAAAATGAAAGAGATAAAAATGGAGACCAGTCAGTTCAGACAGCCAAAAAACCTTTTTTTCCACTTTAAAAAATAAATTTTTATGTTCAACTATAAAGGGTTTTTGAGGACATGCAGTTTTTTTTAGAATGCATCTGATTTAGAAATGATTTCCCCAAAAATAAATATATTTTCACAATCAATATGGTTCCTGTCAACTTTCCCAAATCCCAACAGATTTGTTTATACATTATTGCACATAATATAATCAAACACCCACATGTTTGTTTTCCTACGAATACTGATTCTACTGTAATGGCTTCTGTTTATGTTGGAATCCTAAGCATTCATTTCATGTGTTGATGATGAACACAGTCATTAATGGTTGCTCACCTTCAGACAAGAATTAGTCAGAAAACACTACCTGTACATAGTCTATAACCTAAATCACACAGTAAAAACACTGCAACTCCCTACATAATACCAATAAATAATTCATTTCTGCAGTTTAAAAATCAATTTCCAATACCAAATTTACATCCACTGCTATTTTTGTCAATCTAATTAAGGCCAGATTAATTGAAACCTGATGATGGCTTAGCTCCAAATTGTGACAGAATATCAAAAACATCTCTAATCTTCAACAATATTACAGATTTCTGTAAAAAATGGTAAAGAAAGGGGACAACTCCCTTTCTGTCAATAACAGGGCTATTTGGGTGTAACTAATCAATGAAATCTTTCAATGAAATTTACAAGCTGAACAAATGGTGACACTTAACCTTTATACCTGTGACCCTTGAAATTTATAAACAAGATGAGACAACAAAACCACAAAAGATAAAAACTGTCCTTGGTTCTAATAATTTATGACAAGACAAAATGGAGTATGATGTCCCTCCCCCCTTTCCATATGTTTTAGCTACTTTTCACCAGATGACCACACTGAACCCAAATGTCATATTCTTACCAGAGACATTCCACTTTAGTTAAAAGATATTTCCAATCTTCCAGAATTTAGTAGCAGAAAAAACCTTGTAATGTCCTTTAAATGCTGGTTAGCCAATGACAGATCAACATGTTGATTTTCTCTCTCCACAGTGGGAATCAATAAACTATACACAGAAATCCTGGTCTTATCTGCTCTTGATACAGTACAATCCAATATGCATCATTCAAGAGTTTTTCTTCTACGCAAAACAAAATGTCAATATCTGATTAAATTCAGTTTCTTTTTCAGTTACCTAACCGGCAGCCATCCTTATTCTCGCCATAAGAACCTTTTCCCTAAATATGCAATGTTACTTTTTACATCTGCCAAACTGAAGATTGCCATTAACTCAAATAATAATATAGCAGTAATTTGATTAAGTTACCTAACTTCATTATATTCCTTTATACAAGAATTATATAAATGTTCCACAGAAAGTTGTAAGACTTATGTTGACCTGTTAGTACTGTACATATTACATATATATGTTATGATCACTCATAACATTAAAGACCTTTTGTGAAATTTACTCTAAATAATACATAGCCTTCACAAAAAATATAAAATCAACAGTATATTTAAAACCTGATATATTGACTAACATTTCATATAAGTTTTAAGAAAATCTGTCAAGAGGTTTTGGAGGATACTGACAATAGGCTTACTGATCACCTTGGGCATAATAACTGATGCTTCATATTTCATTGAAAGATATGTGTGTTTGTAGCCTAAAATGGGATTTTTAAAGAACCTTTTAGAATAGTTCTAATATCAAAGTAATATGAAATTCACTGATATTTTAGCCTATATAGAGGAGATTTTTTTTTCAACTTAAACAATCAGTAACGCAGATTACTCATTGAAGCAATTTTAGTTTTACATTCAACACTTTTAAGAGAAATTTTAGTAGATGCTTTGGTTGATTTTGTCCATCTATGAAATAGACCACAGATACAAAGTACACATTTAGTTTTGATTGATTGATTGGTGTTTAATGCTACTTCAGCAAGATTTCAGCCATATTGTCACATTGTGGTGAGAAGAAATAAAATATTTACAAAAATAAATAAACAGTGAGACATTTTATATTAAAACATACTATGTTAATGTACAGATAAAAATAGTCTTAAAATTAAAGATTAAATAGTAATAAAATACCATAGATTTGCACATTTAGTTATGCAATGCCGTTAAAAACGGGAAGGGAAGCAGTTTGGGTCTTCAAACTTCTCATTCCCCATCGTCAAGATTTCAGAAATGTAATTTTCTCATCAAAATTTACTTATTTAACTGAATTATGATAAAATTAGACTATTAGTCATAATGAAACAATATCTATTCATTGTCATACCTGAAGTTGTTCTAGATTATGAACTTTTAGGTTATTTCACAACATTTACCTTGTGGTAGTCTTAAGAAGGAAATGTGTCACTGTACTGACTTTGATAAGTAGTACACTACCATTGAGTATCACACAGAAAATAACTTTCAATGGAGTCAATATAATAAGCCAACTTATCTATGACAAGTATCTAGATAAAGACAAGATTTTTGAACTATAGACTAAGTGCTTCTTTTGCTATATTTGGATCTTTGACTTCCTATGTTTCAGTTCTAATGCTACTGATAAGAGGTTACTCCTTGATATGTACATATAGCATACATAAATTGATTTAACATTGGTAATTTTGTATTATGAACATGTATGTACCTCTACAATTTTCATACAATGACAAACCTCTCTTTGTTTCAAGGTCACAGACATGAGACAGCAGTATCAACAGCTGGTTAAGACATATTTGAATATGCATATGTCATTCAACACGAAGTTAAATGTACATTATAATCAATATAAGATTTCTAGATTGGTCTACACTGATTCAAGATGAGATGAGTAAGACACTAAAAGTCTGATTGCTAAAGGATGTATGATTTCATAGTTTAAGAGAACCAGATATAACATCAATATCTCCAAAAACAGACCACTGAATTTAATGGAAGTTGTAGAAAATTTATGGGTCATACCAAGCCAAACAGACACCCCTTTAGGATGGTATCCTGCAATCATCTGGCAAAGAAGAACTTTTCTACATCCAGTTTACTATCTGGGTGGTCAAGGTCCCACCAAAGTAACTGACCCTCTAAGGAAAAGAGGTTATACTTCTTATGGAGAATAAACAGTATGGAAAGAGACAAACCATGATAATTCCTGATTTTTGTGACCCTGGATGAATCCATATTTTGCATGATTTGTAAGAGTTGTCTCCCATGTAGGAAGGTATCTCAATATAGCCGTAACATAAGAAAACCTTAAATGTTGCTATTTTTCACAAAATCAACAATATTTGCCAAAAGACAAAAATTAGTCTGGTGCCCATCAATAAAATAAACAAAAAGATTGACTTTTGCATTTGATTGTTTGGTGAAAAAAAATATAAAAAATAAAAACCTAAATTTCACCATTACAGCTATATCGATTGACTATCCCATATGGGAGACAACTCTTATAAATCCAAAGATACGAAAAGATCAAATTCATGTTTCACTCAAAATTGGTATATATTTTGACCAACTGACATAACTTGTCCCTTCCTTCTGTGTATTGAATATTACCCCCATCTGACTGATACATATACATATTGTACCAAATCCTACCTATTCTCAGTGTGGTCCAGATTATACTTTCTCAAACTAGGGAATGCAGCTTTAAGAAACTTAACAACCTTTTCTATCCCCCTCTCTCAAGGTCTGATTGATTGATTGTTGGTTGCTTAATGTCCAGTGGCAAATATTTCATGCATATTCAGGACGAGAACAAGTTC
>JARWCS010000006.1:1731338-1742905 GCA_034783895.1 Geukensia demissa | reverse complement strand
CTTTTTAAAAGATCTGTAAGTATTCATTTCATACTTGTAGCATGTTTTAGGGGTAAAACTTTAGCTTAGGTTATTTGAAAGTCTGATCGAGTGTTTGATAATAATTATATTTTGCATGCATGCAGGAATTTATATTATTAATATTTTTTGAATGTGTATATTCTTAAAAAATTTTATAAGAAAAGCCTGTAGTCTATCTTAAAAGTGATTTTTGATTGAGACTGAATATAGCATATAAACATAATTTCTTTGCATAATATTTTCAACTGCATGTTGTCATCATATTATTGCATTTATGTGATAGGACTGGTCATATCTATATTGTATTTAATAATGTTTTACACATTTGGTGTGTATTTTGGGGGGGTTATAAGTACATTCCACAGAACATTTGTTCATGTGTACAATTTTTTGTGTGTATGGATATAGCTCAGTTGTAATCCTTCACATGCTCGCAGGAGTTCGCCAAAACATTCACCATAAGTTCGCCAGAACAGATCCAAATATGGCTATCATAACCTTACCGCAACTTCGCCGCAAACCTAATTTGCATGGTAAAATGTTTGCCGTAACCTTGCGGCAAACAGTTTGCAGCAAGGTTACGGCATGTTTGCTGTAGACCTGCAGCGACTATTCACCGCAAGCCTGTTTTTTCGGTAAGGAATATTTTGCATTCCGCTGGAAAAATATCCACCAAGTTTTTTATGTTAATTAGCGTTGATTAAATATCATTAACTATGTTAATTAGTTTTGATTAAATATCATTAAATATGTCAATTAGTGTTGATTAAATATCATTAACTCATCAGTATTATTAGGAAATTGGTTGTATCCCTTGATAGCGGTAAAACACGGACAATTCTGTTGTGAAGAAAACTGAGATTTATATTTGATAACCAAGTTTTGGTGAAAAGATTGTTGTTGTATGCATTGAGTACTCATTTGTGAGCAGAATTACCACGTCAAAATCACAATTTTACACGAAATTAGAGTATTTTGGTTGACTTTTAAATCAGTATCACGATGTCCCATTTTATGAACTTTCCAGTGCCCGTGGGCGGAAGTGGTCAATATTATGTAAACAATCTTGTAAACAATCATGTGCCGATTATGAATGGTGAAAATAGTCACACAGATTTTGTTCATTATAACTATACAAACACAGACTCAAGCTCAACACAGTGTTGAGAGAAAACGTCATTTCTCCGATGATTTGAGTAATATGAGTAGCAAAAACACTGATATATACCAACAAAAAAGTAAAATATGATCAAATGATATCTCAAGACCGGGTTGAGGCGATGTTTATGCTATTATCATCCCAGTTTACGTCAGTGAGTGCACAACTAAACCAAAGAATATCAGATCTAGAAGCAAACTTTGAAGATAAAGTGTCCGAAAAATTATGCAATAAACTATCAGAAATGATTGACAATAAAATTCATGATAAAATAATCGAGATCAAAACAGAGGTTAAAACTGAACTAGATGAAATGAAACAAAAGCTAGAAAATATGGATAAACAAATGACAAAATCACTAACTAATAACACCAGACCAGATCCGTTTAAAAACAGAATAGTGATAAAAAACCTAGAGTACGATGAACGTGAAAAAACTGACACTAATGTTACATTGCACAAGGTGCAGAGACTGCTTAAAGATGGTCTTGGTCTGTTTAATGTTACACTTTTGATAGTGCAGAGAAAAGAAAGCAGGGATCAGTACCCAGGAATAGTGATCGCAGAAACTGTAAAATTTGAAAATAAAAAGGAAATTATGAAAAACAAATCAAAGCTTAAGAACAATAGACAATACGATAAAATATATACATCGAAAATGATATTCCCGTTGAAACAAGAAATTTCCAAAACTCTGTTAGAACAGTCCTTAAAGAAATCGGAAAAGAGAAAAATTTCAAGTTTGCTGGAAATAGACTTGTACGTAAACATACATAGGATGTATTGAGGCTTGGAATATGGAACTGTCGGGGTGGTCAACTAAAATGAACGACAAATCCGCATTTCGAAAGCAAGTCCTTGAGTATAGTAATTGTGATATTTTAGCGTTATGTGAAACATTTTTAAAACAAGAGGAGACAATTAAAATTGATGGTTTTAGATTTTATTGCAACAATGGAAAAGTATTGCATAAAAAAGCTACAAGAGGATCTGGTGGTGTCGGTGTTTTAATAAAAACTAAACTTTGTGATATATTTGACATCCGCGTATTAGACGGAAATACCGAGGGTATATTGTGGCTTGAATTTTCATCGAAAAACTCGATCATGTGTTTTTGTTTAGCACGCAGTTTGTTACTTGCCACCAGCCGATACTTGCAAGCCAGTAGATTCCGAGGAATTTTCCAACACTTTATTAAGACAGGTATATAGCTACCAACATAAAGGTCGGGTGTTTATTTGCGGTGATATGAATGCGAGAGTTGGGATGAACTCTGACTACAAAGAAGGCGTAGATCAAGTCAAACCGCGAAACGTAATTGACTATACCGAGAACCATCATGGCGATACTTTTATCAATTTTCTTAGTGATGTTAATTTAGCGATGCTGAATGGTAGATTTCCAGATAATGAATTCACGTGTATTTCTACTGCGGGGAAATCTGTTGTTGACTATATATGTACACCATATGAAGAGATAGATCTTATAGAAGACTTTAAAGTTCTTTCAATGTCCAAGATTATATCCGATATTAACTTTGCCGGATCATTCACTACTATATTGTGATTTCAGAAGTTTTAAAAACAGAGATTGTAAAAATGAAAGGAAAGATATCTATACTAAAAAGTATAATTTCAATAGGATGCCACATGATTTTCTAATAAACGTAGATATATTATCAGAAGTGTTGGATACCATAAATAGAATCGAGCATTATATACGTACCGAAAATGACACTCAGAATGCGTATAATGCATTTGAAACATTAATCAAGAAAGAAATGGAACGCAAGTTATCTATGACTAAGACTTTTTCTTCATATAGACGTATGAAAAATAAGCCATATTGGAATGAAACTCTCGAAAACTTATGGACGTCTGTGTGCAAAGCAGAGAGACTATGGGACCTGTAGAAGTTTAAATTCTACTGTCACTTGGTGGGTGGCTGTCTCTTGGACAATCATGCCACATCTCCTATTTTTATAATCTGTGATAGAAGCTTAAATGTAAAGTTGTACTTATATAATTTATTTACATTCAATTTATGTTTATGCTTTGTTTTTCAGAATCGTAAACTTTCGGAAGATAAAGACAAACATCTTCAAAAAAGAGTTGCAGAATTGCAGACTCAGGTACAACGACTTGAGAGGAAGATCTCATTGCTGAACAACGAAAATGATTCATTAGTAAGTGTACAAACGGGAACAAGTAAATTTTTATGAAAACTGATCTAACCTATCAAAGAGTCTTTAAAATTAAACAAACCTTGAAAAAATCAGTACCTTTTTTATTCCAGACAACTAAAACAACACATTTATTCTACAGTCGACACTATTATGCCATTGGCTCATCTACATCCATATTTGGTCAAAAACCAACGGCTGATGATCCATGTAGATGCAGAAAAAATATTTTTGTGATGTCAATGAATCTATTAAAGATTATTTTATGCACCCATACAGTTTACTGGTACTAATGTGACCTGAACCTTTAAAATCTTTAAAATCTCCACATTGATTGCTATGAACATACACAATTTCGCTCATGATGGCAATGCAAAGATACTTGTTACTTTTAAATTTTACGAGTCCAGACCCAGATTTTTTTTAATTTGGTGAGTACGATTGTACTAAAATGCATATAAATGAAAATGTTGTTGAGTCCAAACAAAAAATGATGAGTCCAGGACTTGTTAGAAGAGTTGTGAATGCCCCTGACAATGTCCCATCATAAACAAATAAACACGGATGTACTACAATGTACAAAGACAGGGGTATAGAATTTTGTTCAGTAATTGACATTTTTTATGTTGACTCGAAGACGAGCATATCCAACATTCATGTCTATTAAATTTCACCAGATATATAAATAAATGAAAAGTATCAAATCTCTGAGGAATTGGATTGTCACCTTTTTCAATTTTAAAGTATTCATAAGAGGAGATTCCAATTTGGGTCAAGTGATTGTGTTGAAGTGGATGGTCTTCCCACCACATAAATCAGGATACAAGTTTAATACAAATATTTCTTTATACAATATACAACATAAATCTTGAAACATTTTTTACCCTGATCAATGCAGACTTAAAACCAATGTAAATATATCATGTTTCTTGTATTGTCATTCAAAGTCAATTTTGTACAGTGAGTAATGGCTTGGCAATCCGATGAGTAGACCTTGGTTAACAAAAACTAGGATCAGATTTTACCTATTAAGTTGTCTAAAATATGATTTTCTCTTTGTCTAAATTGCTTTTCTCACAACCCAATTTTACAGTCTCAAATGTTCATATGTTTTGTGACAGTTATGGTTTGTAAAAAAAAAAAAAAAAGAATAAAAAAATTATTCCTTAATGAGACTAACCTACTGTAAAATGAGTCCAGCATCAAAATTTCTGCCCCAGGGCTCCATGAAAAATTTAATTCTTAAAAAATGGAATTTCTTAAGAAAAATAGGGTAAAAGTTTACTCTTTCAGAAATCCTTGGGTTAAAGTTTTGTATTCTTTTGAACTTTTACAAATTAAATGGAATATATTCCAAAAGTAGAGAAAAAGGGTTAAAAAGAAAATGAACAAAAGTGTTTTTTTTTTAAATAAATTACATTTTGGTTTGTCTTTTTGAAAACATACTTCAATACAGAGCTTCTGTGATGAAATGCTCTAGAAAATGTTACAAGGAAAAAGTCATCTGTGATGGGACACTTGGGAGGCATATTATTAGATCTGTGTAAGATTGTAAGAAATACAATGTACCATAAAGTACTGCATTAACAATTTCATATCTGATGTCCACTGATATCATTATCTAATTCAAAATTTAATAGTATGTTGTTTTGAAGTCTATTAATTACAAGACTAAAAATTTAACAAGTTTTGGTTGCCAAATATATACAAAATATTTTTCCAATTAAGTTTATCAATTTATTATGGTTGGAATTTATGTTTTTATAAAAATAATTGTTAATATAAAAATTGGAGATGTGGCATGATTGTCCATGAGACAGACATCCACATACAAACAGTCAAAATAAAACTTCTACAGGTCCCATTATGATCTTTATGGCCCCAAAATAACAAAAATTTGAAAATGCCTTGTCACAAGTTAATAAAAATCAGGTGCTATATTATATTTTTGATCGACATTTTTTACATGTCCTATCAGTGCGTAAAAATTTTGCTTGTTCTAGATGAACAGTTGACCCATCTTATTTCCTAAAGTCTTGTTAAAAGGAACAAGACTGAACTTGTCTACATAAACTCCATTTAAGATTGGTTTTTGGCTCTAGGTACTCAGCATCTCAGTCACTTAATATAAACTGAAGAAGTGTTAAACAAACATAGATCACATGAAACTGCTGTCCTGAGTGTCCTCAGTGATGTATATTATAGGGAAATAAAACATGCAGTTATTCAGTGATCTTATCTTAGATTATACACTCCCACACCAGGTTTACGGGTAACTGTCATTTTAAAGGTTAATTAATCTTTCACCTGTACATGAGTTACCCACATATTATAAGTGGATGCATATTTCCCATATACTGGGACACTATGATAATATATGAACACACAGTACATGTGTTTGTATAAAAGGTGTAACATGACTACAAAATGATCCACAGTTCTTTTAGTATTTCATTTTGAGGAATCAGGTTGCAATGAAAAACTTTGTGGAATCCCTTTTACATGCTGCTTAGTCAAATACACATACTAAATAGTGTCAATTATATCTTTGTATAAAATAAGCTGCCTGTAGCGCATAACTAATTTTAATAATGTGAGATGGCATCCTGATTTGTACATGGATGCAATAATTGGTATACTTGATACAAATCATGTTATACATGTAAAGAGGTTTTTTGGTTACGTGTATGTGACCAAGGTTGGTGTTTCTCTTTGGGCATCCCAGCATCTCTCACTTATTCAAATGTTCAGAAAGATAGTCAAAAGTAGATTGAAGACCAAATCAAGCAAAAGGGAAGAAACACTGGAGATTCTACTGTAAAACAGCCAATCAAAAACACTGTCCAAAAAATCTAACTAAAAATGGCATATGTATGCTGCATAACAGTTGAATAGCTTAGTGTCTAGGTAATAGATCTACAGTCTTATAAAAACAAAAGTATTTTGATTTGATATGTTGTATTTGTCTTTTCAGAAGAAGCGACAAGATGAGAAAAAGCCATTAGAAGAAAAAATCAAAACGTTGAAAAAACGGAATGCCGAGCTTGCAGCAATCGCCCGTCGCTTGGAAGAGAAAGCCAAACATTTACAGCAAGAAAATAATAAGGTTAATTTCTTTTATTTTTTGTCTCACCTCTGATCGTTTGAAAAATTCAAAGGTTGAGGTTATTGGACAACTGAGCATGAGCTTTGAAATTAGTTCAGAAATATTTTTGTAACTTCTAAGATGACCCATAAATTAAGTCTTTGCTCTTACTCCTAAATGCTTTGTGCTTAGTGGAGAAGTAGCAAATACCAATTTTAATGTCTTTGGTTTGACCCGGCAGGGGATCGAACCCACGACCTTCCGCACTCCAGGCTAGCACGCTAACCATTACACCACCTAGGTGATCGGTTTATTATTGAAGGTTGTAATTGGACCTATAGAAGTTTAAATTTAACTGTCATTTGTGGATGGCTGTCTCATGGACAATCATGCCACATCTCCTTTTTTATATGAGAAACTATATCATGTTTTGTGAAGTATTTGAATTCTTGAGGGACAAATTATTCAGTTATACAAATTCAGACAGTAACAGTAGAAAGCACTCAGAAAACAAAGTGTTAAAAGAGTTTTAAAATATCAAGGGAATGTAAACAATATAGAGAAGAATGGAATTTAAGTGCAAAAAGTTTGATTTGCAATTATAAGAGTCAGTTCGAGAATGATGCAAAAATCATTAAAAACACATTATGACTGTCATCTCTGTTGTTTAAGAATTCCATTTGCAAAACTTTCTTCCACATCATTGTCCCTTTTGTTCAAACAAATGTCTTATTTTAACAGTTTGGGAATCAATTAAAATCTTGAGAAAAGGCCAAGATAAATTTGATTTATATAATGTCATAATATATTTCTAGTTGAGTAGATTGTGTATATTAATGAAGCTGTATTTGGTAGATAACTAGTAAAACTTTGTCCATCTTAAGATAAATTTAGATTTAATGCATGATGACCAAATATTTCACCTGTTTCATTGCTCAGCAGATGACAGACGGACAAACAAACATTGCTGGGAGCCTGATCTGATAAAATATTTGTATGGCGAGATATGTGTCATTTCTGTACACATGTGGATATAAAATAAAATTTTGTGATTTTTGTCATTTGAGGATATTTTAAGAAAATTATGGGATAGGTGAAAAGATTTAAGAAGAAAAAAGTTTTTATCCGGAGGAAATTGTATTACTTTGTGATGAGATGAAATTCTAATTCTGTAATTTCCATAATAAGAACAGTTTTAATTTGATTGGCAAGGAATTATTCATTGTCAGGTTGTTTACATTTGTAATCAGTGTAAAAGGAAAATCAGTGTCTCAATTTTTCTTGGAAACTTCTGCATCCATAATGAATTTTTGAACAATAGTACCACACTGTTTCATGGGTGAGAACAAAAGTTATAGTGAGAAATTTTGAAATGCCATTTAATTGGGAGGAGCTTTTTGATGAGGATTTTGTAATGGTAGGTTCTCTAATTTACAAGGTAGTTTTAATTTTTACAGGTTTTTGAAAATTTTAATTAGATTTATTGATTGATTGTAAGTTTAACTATTAATTGTAAGAGACATATCAAATATTTGTATTGCTTGATACATGTATTATTATCTTGGAATTGGTCTTGCAGTTTTTTGGTTCTGCTTCACAGTTTTTTTTTTCATTTGAACCTAATATGTAAACATTCAGTAATCTTACTAATTAAGTAACCTGGAAATCATGAAATTGTCAGCAGGCTGTCTAATTGAATATACTATGAAGAATGAGACAAAATTAATATAGGGTTAATATACATGAGAAATCAAGTCATATCACACATGAATGGTCCAAATCACAATAAACAGTTCTTCACATGTAGGCAAAGGGGGAATTAAGTATTCCTTGTCTTTGAGTCAGTACATTGCTCAAATTTCATCAAAGATTTCTAGGCATGTATATGTTGGATTGATTTAATATTTGATCAGGGTGAGTTGTACCTTGTCACCCCTTTTCTGATCCGTTATATGTCTTCATCCTGTTTGCCGGGATGGGGGCATCTGTGTCCCATGGACACATTTTCTTTATGGTTATGTTTCTTTTACTAATCAAAAATTATATTGAAAGAAAATCTTAACATGTTTTATGATCCATTAGCCAAGGATATTAAGAATCATTTCTGATAAATAATATACAGGAATTGGTTATGATACATGTAAATCAGTGCATTTGATCTGTATCATTAATTTCATAATGTACCTTGATTTGTATGTTTCAGAGAAGTTGAGTGCTGACATTCTAGTCATTCAACATTTAATCTGAATTCAGGCATTCAGAAGATGAAGGCACCATTAGTCTAGACACTGGCAATATAATTGAATACAAACAAAATTAATCAAATGCTTTTTGTCAGTAATCTGCTCTTAACTGAATTGTGAATTCATCATCCAGAAAATAAAATCAAACTCATATTTGGACTTAGTTCTCAAAGCAATTACAATATGCATGTATCCACAACAGTAAATGCATCCTTTATTGTAACTGTGTTCCTGTTTTTGATTCATGTGTGGGACATCTTTCAAGTGGTCAAAACCTAATGGACACGATTGTTCTGATTACATAATTGTTAATTGTTTTATGACATTATTTTTCCTGGGAAGTATGTTAATCCCATCATACAAAAATAACTAAAAATTATAGTTCTGATGCAGTATTTTGGGGTGGGTGGTTGAAAGTTACTGCTAAAAATGATGTTTTTGTTGCATTAAGGGGTGGGGGTGAAAGTTATTAACATCCTACATATAAAATTAATGCTTTCAGTCGAAAGGAAAAAAAATTGTTGCAGCAAGAAACGTCTGCTCTCTTTTATAGTGGTTCTGCTAGTAATGTGGTCAATACCTGTTTTGAGGTGTAAAATTCTTCTACTTTATTTGTCAGACACAACTTTCCTAGCCGGACAGAAGTTTCTATCATGTCTGGAACAAAGGTCAAGCATTAGTTCAGCTTGAGTGCCATGATATAAAAAATTATCAGACATGGGGTATTTTAAAGCAGATTTAAGAGCTATTTTGCTCACTGACAGTAACTGTAGACAAACATTTGAAAGTAAAGGTAATTATGAGATAGAGTTATTCCCCTTTGGTCATCTACAGATTGATATCAATATATTATCAATTGATAAGGTGATAGTTTATCATTATCAACAACACATGAAACTGTTATTTTTGCTTTAGGATTTGTTTTTATCTGAAAATGGATGATAATAATTTTAAAACGGTATGAACTTTAAACTTTTTTCTTAGACACAAACCTGGGTGTGTTCCTTTTGCATACAAATATTGTTTACTGTTAACTATTCGATTCTGTTCAATTATTTCCTGTTTACCTGCCCTGCATTGGTTTTCACTTTAAAAAATCTGTATACTAACAGAAAATATTGGAAATATACCTTTTGATATCTGGGAATTAAGACTTTAAAAATTGTATTTTCTTGGAGGAAAGTTAAGCATTTGTCTCACTTAGTTAGTAGCTGAGTAGATCCCTGTTAAAATTTATCATGGGTAAGCTTTTTACCATGATATTTTTAAATTTCATCTTTACTTGCTATACCACTCAGAAGTTAGAAGTTGAAAACTCTCAATATAAATTTAATAAGTAATGGCCTACCATTGGTGAAAAAAACCCCATAAAACTACCGATCTGATCTCAAAAATTTATTTTTAATTAGACAGTAGCCATGCAGGAAATAATTTTCTTCAAATACACTTTATTTTTAGAAAGTGAAAGAAGATGGGCATGCCCAACCAGAAACAGATCACCTTAAGAAAATGTTTGCCCGCCAACGTGCCAAAGACCTTTCGGAGCATGCTAAAGCCATGCTGTCAAAAGACAGGGAGATTGAGGACCTACGCAAAAAGTGCCAAGAACTGGCGGACCAACTCAGCAATGCTGAATTTTTGGGCCCAGAGGTTTGTCAATGAAAGAGTTGCTGTTGTTATATCTGCTTGAGTGACTTTTTGTATATATGTGTTGTTCTAAGTTTTATCCTTTATTATTTGTGCAATGGAAGAAACTTTTATTTTCAGAAATCAGTCTTGTATTTAAAAAATGTAATAGATTTTGACATTTATAGTTATATATGATTCTAATGTGTACAGAGAGTCGTGTCTACAGTGAGCACACCAATCTGGCTATTTTATTGATATAAGAACTGGTGTTCTAGACAGGAAACTGTTATTGCAAAGTAATACAATAAGTTTTCAATTTTTTTCGTTTCTCTGGTTTTGTAAAAATTGTCTCCCATATGGGACGGTATATTGATATAGTTATAAATAAAAGGTGAAATTAAGGTTTTCATTTTTTTTTTAATTTTGTTTCAGCAAAAAATTAAATGCAAAATTCCATTTTTTGTTTGTTTATTTTACAAATGCGAATCAGACTTATTTTTTTCTTTTGGTTAATACTATGGATTTTGCGAAAAATAGCAATATTTAAGTTTTTCTCATGCTACAGCTATATTTGGACACCATCCCGCATGGGAGATAAGTCTTACAAAAACATGCAAATTACAGATGTGTCTCTGGTTCAAAATCGGAATTGTTCTTCTGAAAGTTTAAGTCGATAGTGATAAAAACTCCTTAAGGTATTTGGACTATAATTGACCATGTGATAATATCTTTGTGAGGTTTTTGTGTGCTCATATTTATTTTGAACAAAACACATCCAAAATATGGTATATTGCAGAAAATGTTACATTCTTGTTGAAATAGTCAAACATGCTCTGCTGTATTCTCAGAACGATAACAATTAAATAAATTCAAGTAATGAATTATTAAAAGATGTATATGAAACAGCACAGCATTTTCACAACCAGTTATTGTTGTGTCATAAAATCTAAACTTTTGGCCAACTATGGGACTTAGCAAACCTACAACTTTACTGATAATCATAGAACATTGTGATTTATTGTTTTAGAATGTACAGATGTACGAAGAAAAAGAAGAATTAGTCAGTATTATAAAACAAGCAGCAAAGGAAAGACTTACCATGGAAAAACAGATAGCTAAAATCAAACCGGTAAGTACTGGTATAGGGGGTCCGTCTGAGCTTACAATGGAAAAACAGATAGCTCAAATCAAACCGGTATGTACTGGTATAGGGGGTCCGTCAGAACTTACTCTAAAATCAAACCGGGC
>JARWCS010000006.1:1704732-1725763 GCA_034783895.1 Geukensia demissa | reverse complement strand
CGAAATACAAATTGTGAAACTATACATAAAACACGACAATCGACCTAATCTAAAGCAAAAATTGTGAACATATAACATTAAATGACTAATAAAACAGCTGTAACCACTGGGCTTTAGGTTTCTGGCTTGGGACAGGCACAATTGTAACCAGTGAATGATTATCATTTATGTAACGGAAGATGAAATGAAATGTTCGGGATAACTTTTTTTTTTATGTGATAGCCCTTAAATAAAGTCTGCCTTTCACAAGTGAAGAAATAAATTAGCAAGCAGAGAAGCACAATTAGTCACTATTGGAATGACGTTCTTCTGCTGGTAACTTGTCTATCAAGCTGAACAAAGATGTTGTCAATTTTCAATCTAACATCTTGCGGAAAAGTCAAATGTATTGTGATGGACGAAATATTACAGACATTCGCGGCCGTTATCGTCCATTGCGATGACTATCGGGTTTATAGTTAAACCACATGGGAGATAATTTGATGTAAATAGCGCTCTTTTCGATAAATCTTTGAGTTGATCAGACGTTCTTTGTTATTTGTGCCTTTATTAATTGTATTTCCATTAGTTTATTGCTGTCAAGTAACGCACGTAGTCATAACCGACCCAAAGCGTTATACTGGCGTCAGAAGTGGTTGAAGTTGAACCAGAAGTACGACAAACTGTTGCTGATTGGATCCGTCAGAATCGACGCCCCACGCAGTTTGTAAACAACTCAAGGAACGTATCCTTAAAATTTATAAATAGTATCCTGAAACAGTTTCAAACAATTCCCAATCAAACTCCAAATCCAAGGAAGTTAAATTTCAGTAGTGAATAGGACATTGCAACTTCGGAAATTGTATGGTGTGCAGATTCCACAAAAATTTTGCAAATTTTTTGTAATTTTTAAAATTCAGGTTATTAAGATTCCAAACATATTTTCCTTGCTCGCAATAGATATTATTCATGAGTGAAAAATCCCTGTTGCAATACGTGGACAGAAATCCAGTGACAATCCCAGACAGGGACAACGACAAATTTGCCATCTTATTGTCGGATAGTCAAGGAAAGTGTTTACAGAACTTATATACAAATTCAAAGATCCCGGTCCAGTTTCTTTGTACACCTGGTGCCCGAACCCAGTCTGCATCTGACAAGTTAAAATTAGAAATTGAAAAACTGATACGGGAACACCAGAAACCTGTAGTTGTGTACGTGTGGCTAGGAACTTGCGACATAACTGAAAAAATCTCAAAGAAGGAAGGTTGGATAGATATAAGGTACAGTACAGAAGGTAAAGCTACACGGAAAATAATAGAACAATACCAGGAACTGAAAGACTTTGTTTTTTCAAGGTAACAAGGTACAATTAAATTTATAACATTGCCAACGTACTCCACAGTGATATACAACAAAAACAAAAAACACAAGAAGCCGGAAAAATTTGAAAGCCCAGATAGCAAGATTTTAAGGGAGTTAAATGAACTTAACGGCCGTATCATAGAACTCAACAAATCACTGGGCAGAAATACATTATTGTTTCACCTGGACTTGAGAAAGAATAGAAGTGGGAGAAAACCAGACCTGCCATCCAGAAAAAGTATTCATTGGCATTTGCTAAAAGACGGTCTTCATCCAAAAAGGGCTTTGGCCAAAAAGTGGTTACGAAGACTAGAGATTGATATTGTTTCAGAGTGCTGGACAGATCCTGAAATTGTTTCTTTAGAAGTTGACCCACAAGAGGCACAGAGCGCAGGTTTATAATTAATTATGGGGGATAACGAGAAGACTATTCAAGAAGATGATCTCGCTAATAACAGTTTTGCCAAAACAGATGATATGAATGCCACAGCTACGAATACAGAAAGTAAACCTCCGACAGAAACACACATCATACAAGAAAAAATGATTTACGTTCTAGAAAAAGTGGGGAGGGAGATGGCATCATTGTCGAACCACATATATGATATGAATGAAAACATCACAATAAGACAAACTGAGATAGCGGAAAAACAGGCAATCATGTTTCAACAACAGACCGAGATTTTAACAGATTTGTCGAGATCAGTGTCTGTATTGTCAGCAAGAGAAATGAAACAGCAACCCATCCCACAATTTGGACAATTATCTACAGTATGGGAACACCAAGAAAAAAATCGTGGGGGTAGCCCCAAGTATTCAATGTCGTTTTTGAGTCATGAAAATGAAGAGCGAGACCAGTTTAAACAAAAAACTAACCTTTCATCCAATACAGACAAGACTGACTCAATAACTCAGACTAAGAACAAAACAGAAACAAGCGAGATATCAAGTCAAACAAAAACAAATATTTTCAACCCAGTAGAACAATATTACAAACAGGAAGTGAAGAGTACACAAAATCAATTTCCTCTTAGTACGAATAAAACATCTGATTCACAAACCTTAGACTGGAGAACACAAGGACCACCGTATTCAACTCCGAAATCAACAGATCTGCCAAATTTGAACACACCACCGCCAATGGGTTGGAGGTCACAGGGACCACAACCCAAAACACCGTATTCAGGAGACTTTCTACAGAACGACAAGAACTTGGGTGTTGGTTGGAGGTCACAGGGACCACAACCTCAAACACCTCACCCAGGAGACTTTCTACAACATGATAGAAGCATAGGTATTGGTTGGAGGTCACAGGGACCACAACCACAGACATAAACACCGAGTACCACCAAAGGTTCTACGGGAATTGAGACCGAAAATTCACAATGGGCGAATGTAAACAATCAAAATTATTCAACCAGCGGATATGCCACGGGAGGGACTATTCAGTCGGGAAAAATAGGCTTCAACACAGGAAATCGCACACAAATAAGCAGAAGTGATCTCCCAAGACAAAAGCTCCCAACATTTGATGGGTCCAATGACTGGGACGGATTTATAATTCCATTTAACAGAGCTGCAAAACGACTTACGTGGGAACCAGACGAGAAATTAGACCGATTTATCGAGTGCCTACGGGGCCAAGCGAGCAAGTTTATGGCTTCCCTGCCACCAAGCATTCAAGAAAACTTTGATCTTCTAACGAAATATATGGAAAACAGATTTAGCAGAAAAGAACCCCCAAACACTGCCCGTAAGAAATTATCTGCAATAAGACAAAAAGCGAATCTAATGAAGAGTTTGCAGAAGAAGTAAGACGTCTTGTAGGGAGAGCTTATCCATCAGTCACCATTGAACTTCAGGAAGAGCTAGCAGCTGAAGCCTTCCTTAACGGATACAAGAATGCTAGAACAGGGTACGAAGCAATGAACCGACATCCAAAGACAGTATCGGATGCCCTCGACACTCTTGCACAATTGGAGCATAATTTCAGGGCTACAATTGGAAGGGACAAGGAATATGAATATTTATCAAGGCAAAGGTCCAGAAGAATATCATGGCAAGATCAGGAGACCAATGATGACGAGTGCTGGGAACCGGATAGTGTTCGATTTATTTCGAGACAGCCTCGTAACAGAGTAGACATTGAAGGACTTCAGGGAGACATAAGGGCCCTTAAAGATACACTAGAAAGAGCGTTACGAGTTGAAGAAAAACTTAAGAGAACGACGTCGCCACAAGGTTGCTTCCAATGTGGAGACAAAACTCATTTCAAAAGAGACTGTCCAAAACGGTCAAGGTCACCGAGTCCAATGCAGAAAGAAGACACAGAGGAAAAAAATATTCAAGATAGGTCAAAACGAGAAAAGTAAAGGGATCATGATTCCAATCAAAATAAATAATAAAGAGGTAGAAGCAACTGTAGATACAGGAGCCGATGTTACAGTGGTAACATCAGAAATAGCAGATGACATGAACATAAACTTAAATGATTACAGAAAGGCATCCCTTTTGAATGCAGAAGATGGCAAGGAAATGGAAGCCGTTGAGGGAGTCCCAGTAACTCTGAAAATTGGCGACACAGAATTGAATTGGAGGATTGTTATAGCCCCAATACGAGATAATGTACTCATTGGGATGGATATTCTACGTGAGCTTGATGGAGTTATTCTAGCGAGACAAGGTGATATTATGATACAAGGAAAGTTGATACCGGGACACTATGAAAGAAAAGGTGGTTTTCATATTGCGAGAGTCGTCTTAGGTAATGACACCATCATACCTGCTCGAAGCGAACGAAATGTAGTTGGTAAGGTTGATAATCCAGCAGATAAGATTGTTGGAGTTCTAGACCCCGCATCAACAAAAAACGGGACACATACTGGAGCCGTACTTGTCCAAATGACGAATAATGTACCCGTTAGAATGGTTAATCCGACACTCAAAGACATTAAGCTGGAAAGAGGTATGCACCTCGGAAAGTTAGTTGAAGTAGAAAACTTAGATCAAGGACAAGAACCTAACGAAACGAATAGTTCAGAAAATCCTGACGCACACGTTGTTGAGAAGACTCTAGGCGATGTACCGGAACATCTAAAATCTGTTATAAAAGATGCAGCACAAAATTTAACATGTCAAGAAGTTGAAAGTTTGTCTTCTCTACTTGTCAAATACCAAGACATTTTTGCTAACAACGATGGTGACCTGGGATGTTTTACTGAAATAAAACATACAATTCCGACAGGTGAAGCAAATCCGATTCGCCAGCCAGTTAGAAGAACACCAATGCAGTTCAGGGATGAAGAGAAGGAACATCTTGAAGGGTTAATACAAAATGGCACTGTAGTTCCATCAAAATCAGACTGGGCAGCACCAGTGGTCCTCGTACGCAAAAAGGATGGCGGGGTCCGCTGGTGCATAGACTACAGAAAACTGAATGCTGCCACCACAAAAGATTCATACCCTCTGCCTAACATCGAAGAATGTCTTGACACATTAGCAGGGGCATCCGTCTTCAGTGCTCTTGACCTTCAAAGTGGCTATCACCAAATAGAAGTGGCGGAAACCGATAGAAAAAACGGCATTCATCACCCGATATGGGTTGTTTGAATACACGCGGATGCCATTCGGTCTTTGTGGTGCACCGGGCACTTTTCAGCGAGCCATGGAATTAGTGTTTCGAGGCTTACAATGGGAATTAGTTCTGATCTATCTGGATGACGTAATTGTAGCCAGTAAAAACTTTGAAGAACACATCAACCACCTATCCGTTGTATTTGACAGGTTTCGGTGTTATAATCTAAAACTCAAACCCAGGAAATGTAAACTTTTTCAAAGGAAAATATTATTCTTGGGACACCTAGTTAGTCAAGAAGGGGTTGAAGCAAATCCAGATCTAACATCTGCAGTTCAAAATTGGGAAGTCCCAAAGACAACAAAAGAACTCCAAGCATTCTTAGGACTAACCAATTACTATAGAAGATACATCAAAGGATATGCAGAGATTGCGGAACCGTTATACCAACTTCTTCAGAAAGATATTAGGTTTTCTTGGAATGGTGACAGACAGAAAGCATTTGAAACCTTAAAAAAGCGCTTAGTTTCACCACCAATACTCGCCTTTCCTCTCCCAGGAGAATTATTCGTTCTCGACACCGACGCCTCCAATACTTCTGTTGGTGCTGTTCTATCCCAGGAGCAGGACGGAGCGCAGCGCGTTATTGCCTATGCCAGTAAGAGGCTTAGTAATGCTCAGGAACGTTATTGTGTGACCCGACGTGAACTACTTGCAATTGTTACCTTCACTGAAAAGTTCAAGCACTATCTTCTTGGACATACATTCAAAATACGAACTGATCACGGGTCATTGGCATGGCTTTTCCGATTCAAATCTCCGCAAGGGCAGCTAGCCAGATGGCTAGAGCAACTGAGCCAATTTGACTTCGTACTAGAACATCGTAGAGGGAAGGACCATGGCAATGCAGACGCTCTTTCACGTATACCTCAAGACACCCAGTGCGATTGCTATCAGGCGGGGATAGATCCTAGACAACTTCCGTGTAATGGATGTAAACATTGCATTAAAGTACATGAACAATAGACAAAATTCGAATCAGACGTAGATGATGTGCTCCCAATTGCGGTAAGAACGCTGACTTCTAAAGATGATGATAGGGAGGAGATCAAGATTGTTTCATGGCTGGACGGATTTGAACAAGAAGATTTAAAGATTCGTCAGCAGGAAGATCCAGCTCTGAAGCTTGTGTACGGTTGGCTGAAAAATGGGTTACCAAAGGAGAAGAGTAAACTATTTAGTGAGGCACCTGCTGTAAGACACTATTGGTTGTGTATAGATAGAATAAAATGCAGAAATGGTGTGTTGTTTTACAATTGGATAGATGGAGATACTACTCGTAGTCTTCTTCTTGTACCAGATGGATTGAAGAAGTTAGTTATGGACATTTGTCATAAAACTGAAATGTCTGGTCACCCAGGAGTACATCGAACAATGGGGAGACTACGTCAATATTTCTACTGGTATAATATGCGTGACGATGTCAACGTATATGTCGCAAGTTGTCATGAATGTTCCATCAATAAAAAGTCGCCTATTCAAAATAGGGCTACCATGCAGAGGTATCAGGCAGGAGCACCGTTAGACAGGGTTCAGATAGATATCCTTGGCCCATTTCCAAAATCACAGCGAGGGAGCAAGTACATATTAGTCTTAGTTGACCAGTTCTCCAAATGGACAGAGGCATATCCATTGCAAGACCAAACAGCAGAGACGGTCGCCAGAGTAATAGTCGACGAGTTTGTTTCACGATTTGGAGTACCACTCGAGCTGCATAGCGACCAAGGTAGGAACTTTGAAAGCGACCTATTTAAGAGGTTAGGTGAACTACTTGGCTGGGCTAAAACTAGGACAACGCCATACCACCCCAGTTCCAATGGTCTTGTTGAACGCTTCAATAGGACACTGTTGCAAATGATGCGTTGCTTCGTCAGTAAGAACCAAGAAAACTGGGACGAACATTTGCCATTACTAACAGGCGCTTACCGTAGTACTCCCCACACTAGTACTGGCTTAACGCCTAACAGACTTATGTTCGGTAGAGAGGTGTATCTCCCACATGAGGTTATATTTGGCCTACACGAACTGTCCAACAATAAAGAACTGGAGGATAATTTCAGACAAACTGATTATGTGGAAAGATTAAAGAAATCTCTCAAAGAGTGTCACCAAACCGCCAGAGATTTCCTCAAACGTGCTGCCTCTGGGCAGAAAAAGTACCATGATCTTAGACAACATGAGAAATCATATGGACTAGGAGACTTAGTATACGTATCAGATCCAGCAAAGAAATTAGGAAAAAGTCCCAAGCTACAACCAATATGGAAGGGACCGTATGTCGTGGTGAAAAAAATTGAGCCCAGTTCTGTACGAAGTTGCCGACCAGAAAACCACCTCCGTATTGCACCACGATAGGCTCAAAGTTTGCTATATGGATTCATTTCCACAATGGATCACAAAGAAAAGGAGAAATATAACGATATGCAACACTGGTAATCCTGAAGAGTCGAGGACACAGGGTCCAGAAAATAACCAGTATGAGATTCTACCGGAAGACACTGACAGAAGGGACTACATCGAGAACCAGTCACAACATCAGAAAGAGAATGTTACTAAAAGTCCGACGGCGAGCGGTCCTAAACCACCACTTGTACCGGTTATTCCAGAGAACAGAGCTACAATCACCGAGGATCAACAAGATGTCTGCTTCAATGAGTCGAGGACACAGGGTCCAGACTCACTTGAGGCCAACGAGGATAAACTACCTACTAAAGAAGCTGTGAGTGTTCCAACAACTCGAAGTGGACGACCAACCCGCCGACCGAGGAATCTACAAGACTATGTGGAATAGCCATGTGCTTTTGGACATTAATTTCAAAGTTTTAGTTTCTATTTCTGTGGAAAATATGGATATAGTGACAAAATCTTTGTGAGGGGGATGTGTGGTGTGATGGACGAAATATTACTGACATTCGCGGCCGTTATCGTCCGTTGCGTTAGTTGACTATCGGGTTTATAGTTAAACCTCATGGGAGAAAATAGCGCTCTTTTCGATAAAGTTCGTTGTTATTTGTGCCTTTATTAATTGTGTTTCCATTAGTTTTATTGCTGTCAAGTAACGTACGTAGTCATAACAGACCCAAAGCGTTATAATACCTAAAGAAGCACGGCTAGCTAGTGCGTGACATAAGCCATATGTGCTTTTGTTATATAATACCTACAGAAACACGAACAGTTAGTGCGTGACATAAGCCTTGTCCTTTTGTAACCAGTAGTCTACTCTCATCAAATTTGGAATGATGGTTGATGTTGTTGACGAAGATAGAAACCCTGCTGGATTTTCTTGGTACGCTTTGTGTTCGAATTGTGTCGGCATTTATGCTATAGGCTATCACTGAAATTGGTAAAACAATATTTATCATATGCCATTATGGTATTTGATTTCAATATGTAGAAAAACATTTGAACATGCATCTTGTGTACTGCCACTACTTGTTATAATCCACATCTTCTGATTAATAAATGAAAATCTGAGGTTTTGAGAGAGACCTGCAGTATACAAAAAAAATGTTCGCAATATAATTTTTTAAAGAGTTTAGTTCATTGAATACAATGTACTTACAAATGTTATCTGGAATCCCAACACCTGTGTAGTTGAAACAGACCTTTATGGTGGCACATGGAAGATAATTGCCGCTGGTTTGGCAATCTAATCCGGAAGAATTTAGTGGTATTAAAGATGGATTTATTGTCACTGTACAAAACAGGTCAATTATAGGCCGGGATCTAAATATTGACACTGTGTCCGACATATAGGAACCTACTGCAAAATCTACAAGTCAAAGTAATTGATTTTTTACCTAAAGTTTACTGATAATCACAATAATGGAATCTGCAGACGTTTGAATTCGACTTAAACTAGCAATAGTAATCACTGGTTGTTGTCAATGTATATAGTTTTTTTATGGAGTTGTTTACCCTTCCGGAGCACCTGAACTCACCCTTGTTTTTGTAGAGTTCGTGTTACTCCGGCTTTAGTTTTCAGTGTACTGTTGTGTGTTCTATGTTTGTCTTTCCTTTGATTTTGTTGGCCATGGTCTTGACTGTTTTCTGACTTAACGATTTCTGTCTGCCCCTTTGGTATCTTCGAATTCCTTTTGTCAAAACATAAATAAGTAATGATTGTTGTCAAACTATAGAACATTTACAGCTTGCCTTATGGTGTGGATATTTGTACATCATTGAATGTCTTAGGGGAGGCTATAGATGTTTGCAATTTATACGTTTTAGACGGCAGTCTCATAGAAAATCATATTATATATCCTTTTTCTAAATTTAAACCTCTTGACTGACTTTGTCAAAATTCATATTTGAGTATTGTCGCCTATCTGTTGTAAAGATTGTTCGGAGAAATCATCCCTCGACAGGGGATGCTTAACCTTCTGGAGCACATAATTTCACTCCTGTTTTATAAAGAAGTTCGTGGATTCCAAGTCATTTTTATTGATAAGAGGAAACAAAAGTTCTAATAAATTAATCATTAATTTGTCTTATTGTTTTTTTTATGGAAAATATGTCGGGACGATAGTAGTCTTTTTTCCTTTTTGTTGTTCAGTTTGACCTTAAACTTCATACTTAATCGCTTTTACTTTTTAAGTTGGAGCTGAATTGAAATTGGTTCATTTTTGCACATAATCATTATTTTTGCATTTTACAGAAGCAATTATAAATAAATTTTTTAAGGTTTTGCCTCCTTGTTTACCTAGATAGATAAATCAAAAAAGTTCTTTGAACGCCTTTTAATTTATAAAAGTAAATAAATGTAACTAAGGCATTATAGATTGCTGAATTTACGGAATTTATTTCATATCCTTTAGTTTTTTTTTATCATATAGCCATTATGATATAATAAGAACTTTAAACAATGCTTTATTAAAATAGTTTTGAAAAAAAATATGCTGAAGAGAAAATTTGGGGTCGCTACGAAAAAATACTTAAAAATAAATAAATTAAATAAACAAGGAGTTCGAAATATCTGACGACCGTTTAAACCCTTCAAACCCAACATCCTTTTATTTTCTATGGTAACGATTGCACTCACCAGGATAGTTATTTTGGTCTATGTCAAAACCAATAGAAATGTACCATCCGAACGACACCAGATTTGTACCAACATCGATCGCGTCAATCTTCTGTGTGAAGGTTAATCGTTTCGGACCACCAAGGTAAATGAAAACTGAACCTCTCTTGTCATTTTGGTATGGAGCTCCAACGACAATATCTGTAAACAATTAATGGACTTTTCAAAGAAATTATTATTATGACGTTATTCGGCTAATTGATACATTCGAGAAAACGAGAAAGACCAAAGACAATATTTAAACCATTACACCTTTGTTTGAATATCAGTTTAACTTCAGCTTTATTTAAACCACTGAAGTATAAATTTTGCATTTGAATTGCGTTCTGTTATACTCTTTCATGTTTATAAGTAACAATTGTTTTGACAATGTAGAATTGTCGATGATTTTCACAATGATAACATTCTGATTAACTTAAAAAAAATTGTATCGAAACAAAGTAGAATAGAATTTTTACATTTTTTATACATTATATATTTGTGTAAGATATACAGAACAGTACAAGTATGACTTTTATAAATGTTCTGTGTAAAGGTCGTAAAAAGCTTCCCTGTACATGAATTTTATGCTCTAATTTTCGGGGACTGGAATGTATGCTGGAAAGATACAGCTTACACACTTCTAAACGTATTGTTTAGATTTTTCAACGTGTCTGATTAAGGTAAGTCCAAGAAGCAATTTACACACAGTTAAATTTGACTTTTGAATATTAGAGTAAACGTACGAAAGATGTGGATTGTGTCTTTCTATCGTATATTTCGCATTCTTTATGTTAAGTATTATAACAGAGTTTTTCTCTTGTGGTTTGTGGAGGGTGAAACAAGCGTCTCTATGCCTGACTTTGAAAGATACAGTTTACATCTTTCCAACATTACAATTAATTACTCAATTGTTATCTTTCTTATAAACGTATGTAAGATGTGATGTTTTCTTTCTGGCTAATATTCCATATTCTTTCTTTTAAGTACTAGATTATATAAAAATCATGCAGGAGGTGATTCATCCACATCAAAAACCCAACAAACTTAATTTTGTTTTAAAGTCAGAGACTGTTCCTGTATACAAAACCAGCCTTTGTTTGCCATTTGAGCTTTGCACTTTTGAGTTCTAAATTACATAGAATGTTCATGAAAACGACCATTTTCAAGAGTTATCGTTCTTGATATAGTTGATTTCTTAGAGATATGAATGAATGGGTTTCAAATAAACACTGTAATCGTGTTATCACATGAGGTATGTATCACCTCACCATTTGTATTGCATGATTTTTTTAAAGACTGTTTCTTGAATATAATTCGAGTTTTTGTCTTGTGCTGTGTGAAGGTCGTCTAAAAGATTGTTCGTGCTTGAGTTATTGGCTCTTATTTATTTTCTGGCACTAGAATGTATGTTTGAAACTTTTCAACATTGTAATTAAATATCTGATTGTTGTCTTTGTCTTGCCGACATTCATTATAATTTTGTATTTTGTTATTTGTTATAAACCAATGATTTGACATAGATTTACACACCCGATTTTGACATCCTGATTTGACGCTGATATTGACATTAAGGACTGCACGACGAGTGCTGCGCGCAAGACAGGGGACTTTTACCCTTCATGAGCACCGGATCCCACTCCTGTTGTGAAAAGGTGTTCGTGGATTCCAAGCCTATGTTCCTTTTGTTTTCGTTTTTTCTGTTAGTTTGTTTCAAATTAGTCCTGGACTATGCACTTTTGATCTCTCACATGGGTATTCTACACTGGACTTTGTAAAATGTGGATCATCTTTTCCTGCATACACGTATATTCATATTCTTTCTTTTAAATATTAATAACGAACATCATCCTTATATTTATCTAAGTTCAGGTCCCTTAACATGCGATTGATGTACCAAATATAAAAATAGGAGATGTGGCATGATTGTCCATGAGACAGTCACCCACCAAATGACAGTAGAATTTAAACTTCTACAGGTCCCATTACGGACTTCAACAATGAACCAGAGTCCATACCATAACGGAAGCTGTCATAGGCCCTGAAATAAATTTTTTGAGAATTATTTGACTGAAATTGTATTACTAATGATAAGGGCTATTCTAGTAAAAATTCCCCAGGTGGTGGGGATGGAATGCAACTTAGTTTTTTTTTCTATAGGTGGGGTTTATCAACATAATTATATTCTTGTATATTATTATATATATATTCCATAGGTGGGGGGATAAAAAAAAATATATGGCATTCCACCCCCTGGGGAATTTTTACTGGGATAGCCCTTAGAATACTACTAGAATACCAAGTATTAAATTACTGTATTTTTCACTTAAGTGATACTTTAATTCCATCATGTCCATATTTAAGCCCTTACAAATATGATCATTCTCAATCATTCACAAAAAATTTCTAATTTCAGTTGTTCCTTTTCCTAAAAATTTGGTGCTTGAACGACAACTGGCCAGTAGTCTCATTATAACATGGCAGCCACCAGAGGGTATTGCTGCAGAGGAAGTGCGAGTATATCATGTCTGTCTAGATGGAAAAGTTATCATTACAGTGAAAGGAAATGAGAGAACAAAATCTTTAATAGAAAATGTTGATTGTAATAAGGTAATGATTTTTCTCATTTTAAGATGAAATTTGTACACCAGTTGCTGTTAATCAAGTTTTATTAGTAATAAGGTGCAATTTATTTTCCTTTTGTGAACAACATTGTTAAAAATAGTTGTTTGAAATTTAAATGTTTAACATGCATAAACTTGTAATGTTGGCAATTTGTCAAATAAGATTGTCACAAATATGAAATCCTGTGTAAAATTGTGATTAAAACTCATCATGAAAGTTTGCTTTTTTTATTTTAGTTTTAGTACCCAGTCCATTGCATTTAACAATTTATATGTATTTTTGCTCCATCATCATGGATTTTTAAAAATTTTTGTGTTGAACATTTTAACTCCACACAACTTGTTAGTGGGAGCCAGAACATGTAATCATTTCAACCTATATTTCACAATGGTTTTAGTTCAAGTTTATAAAATTTTAAGTAAATATTTTCTATGATTAGACAGAAACATTGATCAAAGTAATACGATCAGACAAATCTAATTATGTATTGTGTGGAGTAAGGCATGCAACTGTATCATATTGTGTAGACAAGATCTTTTTGCATTTACCAATATTTCATGGCTCAATAATTCTGAAATTGGAATTATACTTTTCCAAGTTAAAATGGGGTAAGCAAATCCTAGATCAGCTCCTGTACTTGCATTTATATATTTTAGGTTCACAGAGTAAGTGTACGGTGTCTGTCTAGTAAAGGATTATCTCAAGATAACCAAGCAACTATTCTGGTTGGCAAAGGTTAGTGTTACAGTCAACCTCATGTTCTTTAAGCTTTATATAGCTGTTTCAACTTGTAATTTTATACTGATAAAGATGTATACCAGAGATAAATATAAACATACATGTACAATTGTGTGTGTGTATGTGTGTGTGAACATGTCTCTGTATGTACTGTTTATTTAGACATAATGCAAAGTTGGTTTTTTGTTCAAATTGCTATGGATGAAAATAGGATCAATTTAAATTTGTATTTTAAATTTTGCTATTTTTTTATTGTAAGGGCTCATTTATACTTCAAAAAGTGATCATTGCATGATTGATGCATGACAGTCGCGAGACATCGCCCTATGTTGCAGTAAAATTGCTGAGTGTTTCTTCTTGTCATGGTTTGTTTATACTTTAAATCTCAGCAAAAATCATGCGACATTCTGTGAGATGTTGCGCGACAATTGCAAACGAAGTATAGATCAGCCCTAAAACATTCCAAGGTTCTCGCATCATGTCCAAATCCTACTCTTTTCAATAGTATGAGAATGAAATTTAAAGTAGTTGTTTTGGATTTATAGAGATTGAAGTTTTAGGATTGTAAGCGATTATTTGAGTTTAAAATTTGAGAAAAAATTATAATGTTTGGGAAATGGTTTTGTTAATTCCTGATAAGAATTTCAGTTACATAAATTTTAATTCCTGTAGCTCTCGACTCATAAGCATATACCAGCTATATATATACAGCAGCTTTGATCTTTATATTTATAAGCTTAGAGAAAAATAATATAGATATTGTTATAAAATTGCTGTGTGCCAATTCACCTTTGCACTTTATGATATTGTTTCTAAAAATAATTTGAATATTTCATGTTGCTATTTATAGTATTTGATTGTTTTACCAGATTCATATGGGGCACAATTTCTTACAAGTGTTCAATGGATTACACCTGTCGTTAACTCCCTCTTGGTGTCGCTGCTGCACTAAAAGGTTTTTATTTTGTGGCATCGCTAGTTTGAGAAAATTCATGTGTTATGAACAATTCTCTAACTTGTCTCAACTGATATATTTTCCCAGAAAATCTGACATCACAAAGTAAAAAGACCTGATAGTGCAGTAATGACACCAAACGGGAGTCATCATTGGGCTTAATTGATTGGTAATATTCATTTTGATTGTCACAAAAAGTCGAAATCTATGAAATTGTGAACCATTCTACCTTAATCTGCATATTCATTTGCCTCAGTTTCAATTAACCAACCATATATTATCATTGTTTCCATGGTAACAGATGCTGTTCCTGCACCTAGTCAGTTGACTGCTAGCAACATCACTCCTAACTCTGCTACAATTTCCTGGTTGCCTGGCAACAGCAATTTGCAGCATTGCATATCACTGAATGGCAATGAGTTGAGGGTCCTTAAAGGGTCTATCTGCAGCTATCATTTGACAGGTATAAGATGACATGTTTTTTTTTTTGTAGTGTGTGATAAAACTTTCAAATGTTGTGTTCATTAGTCTGGCCGTTTGTTTTTTTTTCCCTCATTTACAGATTTGAAATGGTTTTATGAATATATCTGCAATAAATTTTTATTTCAAAACACCAAACCAAATCTTATGTATTCAAGTATAAAATTTGTAGACTAAAAGAACGGATAAGCGAACATATTGGCTTATCAAATGAAAAGTCAAAGACAGTTCTGCCACTCGCAGTAAAATGGAATATTTTGTTTACATTTTGGAAGTTCAAAGTTCATGATGTTCAGGACTTATGTTATTAAATAAAGTCATATAAAATGCAAAATTTCTTTCTTTTAGAAATAAATGGTTATCTGAGTTTTTACAAGTTAAATTTCCTTAAAAAAAGATATTTTGGAAAGATCAATCAGGGTGTTTTCATACACTGATGGGCAGGTCTCAAAATGTTACTTTGAAATTTTTGCATTTTTTGGTCAGTTCATACAATTAGAATTGTAGCACTCTTATTCAAAACTGGATAGTTTCCTTTCTTATTTCAACAATATGTCCATGTTATAGCTTGAGTCCTTACATTTTCTATCGTCATTACACTCATCATAATGACTACAGCTTCAATGAGAATCAATAATATCAAATTGATATAGCTTTAGAAATATTGATATACATACTTAGTATGGTGGAATCTTTGAATAAAATTTCATTTGGATTAATATTTAAAGAAATTATGAACACATATGTACGGTTTGATGCACAGCTGAAATATAATGCCTGTGGATAAAAATTAAAAGAAAATCAGTTATCGTTGGATAAAATAAGCTACATGTATGATGTTGAAATAAAAATGCATTTCCCAACAAATATTGTACAGTGGAAGAAAACTACATTTAATGAAAGAACTAGGATTTACATAAAGATCTATTTTTAACCTTCTGCTATGGATTAATGATAGTGTTTATAAATTAATTTACGCAAATTTTGCACACAACATTTATAACCAAGCAAAAACAATGTTTTACCACCCAAAGGCCTATTCATATGACATTTACACTATAATATATTGGAGTTATCCTGTTACCTTGATAATAGTACTTTACGAGGTATTGCTTAATTAATAGAATAAGTCCTTCTAGCTCTTATATTGTTTCATAATATCAAAATAAAGTTTCCTTGATTGTGGCTCAAACTAATTCACATTTTCACCGAAGTGTCACTTGAGTTTGAAATTACTAAAAAAAGACTACAAGAACAAAAATAATTTCTGTAAGCTGTATAGAATTGTTATTTTAGCAATAAGTACAATGTATATACCTTCCTGTTTTCCCATTGCTTTGCTAGCTTTAATGTTAAACTGGTTATAAAGATTAAATAAATATCAGTTTCACAGTAAGTGAAAGTTGATAAGTGATATACAGCTCTCATGAGTTGACTCATTTCTCTTATGATTTTTTTTTTCTGTACAACCTTTTTATTGTTGGAATGTACAAATGAACACAAAATGTCAACATTCCTTTGACTGTGATGTTATCAGTTGATATACAACAAGTTGAAATTGACAGGACATCACAAGTAAACAATGATCTAACAAAGCAAGACTAAAATGGCAGCAAATAAAAATGAGCCAAAAATATATCTAATCATAGGATAGGCCAATCAAATACAAGTATTTGCTTTTATCACTTTAAATAAAAGTACAATTCTTGATATGTACTTTGAATATCTGTCCACTGAAATAGATAAAATGCTCATTTGCATTACCACCCAGCTTGAAACCACTTTTTAATTGCAAAAAGGATGGTCTCTCAAGACAGGTTACATCAATTCTTTGTAGAATTTATTACTTCTGTAACATTCTGTTTTATTTTATTATTTTTTATTGTTTTTCAACGGCAGTAATTTTCTTCAGGTTTGGATCCTGGTAAAGAACATACAGTCACTGTCACAGCCAGAAATCCATTAGGAGCCCGAAATGATGGGCGGCCATCTGCATTTATTAAATTTAAGACTCTAAAAGGAGGCATGCCTGAACCTCCTATTAATGTTCAAGTAGAGGCAGGACCTCAAGAAGGGACATTACTCCTGACATGGCTTCCTGTAACTATAGAGCCATCAGGATTTTCAAATGGTGCCTTGGTTAAGGGTTATGTGGTTTATGCTGATGGACAACGAATCAAGGAAGCTAAAGGAGCTACAAGTGAGTATAGTAGTTCTTTATTTACAGGGCCCCTGTGTTGGAAGACCATCCTGTCTTCAAAGGTCTTTACAGTCTACATAAGATTAAAAAAAATGTGTTTTCCCTTCCCACACATTTCTGTTAGAGTAAAGCCCTTCATTAACAACTAGTGTAAGTTTGAAAAAATATAAATGTTACCACTTGAGAACTGGATTACGGTAGACATGGAAAACATTTGCATTGATAATTTATTATCCAGTCAACAAAAGATTTGCATGTTTTATTATGTTTTGGTGCAAAGATCGAAACTATCCTTACTTCAATACCTGTTCCTAATTCAGTTTCAAAAGTACGTTTATAAGAATTTTCCTATGAAAAGGTACATTTTTGCCAGTTCCAACAAAGCCTGACATAGCATATAGATCCTCTGGAAATCATTGATTTGTTCAAACCTCAAACCTACTTGTTTTTACCTAAGCCTTTTAAAAAAATCTACCAATCACATTATAAATAAAAAATTCAGCTGTTGATATTTGTGACATTATTTTTGATGCATTGTGCTTTTATATTGCAGACGACCACATCATTTTGAGTGCTAGTAATTTCAGAGGATTTATTCCACGTAATTTAGTGGTGCGGACTGTGACAACAGACGATGAAGAGTCAACAGATTCTGAACTTGTCAAGCTTCCACATTCCCTTATTAGTGAAATAACGGACAGCGCAGCTAAAGACATAGTTACAAAGAATAAGGCCAAAGTAAGAATGGCTCAGGTTATTCTGTAATGTAAATTTATAGATTATTGTTTATCTTCTTTACGAGATCGATACTATCCATCGAGACTTTTATATCGAGATGGATATGAGAGGTCGAGTAAAGATGACCAACGATAATCTGTTTATCGCTGGATTGCCCAGAAACCTTAGTGACGTTGTCCCCCCTATGATTTCAGCTATAAATTTTTCATATCAGTGTAGTTGCCTGATAGATTTCACAAGAAAGTAAGATCAAAGGAAGAACACAAAAACCAGCGATAAATATGAAAAATTGCAGTTTTTACACCTCTTTCAAAATGTAACTACCATTGACAATATGTTGTGTTTTATTACATACTACCACTGCTGATGGGTGAAAACAAAGAGACAGGGGCAGTTGACTTCAAATTTTGAAAAAGCAACATTTTAAAGAAAAACATGAAACTCTTATTATTGTTGCAGTGTTACCTTTCTCCTTGAGAAAAAATGTTATTATAAAAAAATGCTTCAAGTGGCCAGAGTATATTTACATAAAATTTACTTGTGTCCGACCTTCCACCATTCTGTCATTGATTGAATTCTCAGTTTAGTCTGCTGTAGTGATATTGACCTGAAATATTGGGCATCAAATTTACTGCAGACAAAGGTATTGATGTCATTATGACACATCCAGTATTTCTTTTAAAAAAATCGCACATGACAGTGACATTTAAAGAAATTATATTACAAGTCTTTTACAGATATAAAAACATGAAAAAGAAAGGAATCAAATTAACTGATAACATTTTTGTATATTTAGGGTTCATCAAAAGAAAAACAGCCCAATATAGAGCAGGAGATCCAAAAGGCTGTTGAGGTAGTTACAGAAAGCCAAGTTGCTATGGTAACAATTTTTATCTGAAGTAGACCTGCCTGATAGTCTACATGCATTTGTGTATAAGCACCATAGCAGCTATGTTTATAACAAATCAGAAAAATGGTACACAACATTTGAACTCAAAACTTTTGGAAAATTATGGCTATTTTGGTGAGAGGATAATGAAACCTTTTATTGAAAATGTGTTTTATTAAAAATACAGACGTTCAAATTTTGTGTTGCTGTTGTGAAATATATCCATGTACCTTCTTGTTATTCAGAAGAAATATTCTGTCAACTTTTCAGAAAGTTTTATTGGAATTTTTGAAAAAATTCTTTTTGTTCAGAAAAAGAGGACTGCCAAACAAGTTTTTATGGATTTTGATATATTTAATATAATAATAGAAGTTAGACAGACATTATTTACAACTTTTGAAGGAAATCTGCATGTTTTATATTTCCGATTTTATTTTGCTTTGAAACCTTGCAAGCATTTCATGTAGACAACAAATTAATTAAAAAATTAAAAATTAGAAAAAAACATTAAATATTGCTTTGGTTGTGGATTGTTGTCTGCTTGAAATTTTGGGAACATAGGGTTTATTTTTTTTTTTTATTTTATGCACGCTTTTATATCACTTAGTCTTCTGAACTCTTGGTTACTATGGTTATCTGATCTTTGTCACAAAAGAGCTTGTCTTTTCACAAAAGGCATGAATATTCACAACTAGCAGATTAGGGTGCAATTTTTCACAGTCAAATATATTTCAAAATCACCTCATTTGCAATAAAGTCTTTTATTAGAAAATTAAGAATTTCTTCAAAAAGTGTTTCCATTTGCATGTTTGCATGATAAGTATAAATAAATAAGCATTGTCCTGTAGACTGGGTAAATGGTATATAATCTAGCTTCAGAGACACAGTGTTTACCAGAAAATTTTTCTATGGCTGTTGACCCTTCCCCCAAATATTAATACAGTTGTTGTGCTGATATGGCTTTGTTGATATTCCTTATTAAAATTTTCTCTGCATGGCTAATTGTTGAGAAAAAACAGTTGTCATCAGCCTCCTTTTTGACTCCTATGTAACACCTCCCATTTTCAGTGGATTGGTTGACACCCTGTAGAAGCCCATTCCAGCTTTGTAGTAGTGCAAAATATTTTGTTATTGTTGAATCAGCATTAACATAGAACGACAACAGTGGAGTTTTTCTAACATGTTTTTGAAACTATTTTTAACAGTTACATGTTAGATCTTGGATGTCAATGTCCCTAACTCTATTTAAGAATTTGGTTTGTTAAATGTTTTTGATAATTATTCTATTTGTCACAATGTTACTTAGCATTTATATTACATAAATTATTCTCCTAATGAATATTTTGGAATTGTATGAATAAAAATGTATTGTACTAAACATTTGATGACTATTAACTTTTGATAATATGTTGTAAGTTTTCAATAATGCTTCAAAATAATTTTTTTCCAAGGCTGTTGATGGACAATCTCATTAAAGTTGTTTGAAAGGAAAAGATAAATGGGTTATATTTAGCTCACCATGCTCACACTTCCCAAAACTTATTCATATTTAAATTATTTTTTTATTTGCCCCTAAGGTTTGTAAAACAATACATCAGGAGGTAAAAAAATTACAACCTTTCTTACAATCAAGGATAAAATGATTTTTGATGATATGAAAATATGGTTCTATCATATATGCACAATATTATCTGTGTTACTTTTTATCAAAGGAGTAAGATTAATATGCATACTATTAAATAAACAAATTCCACTAAAAAACAACCTGATTTCTGAGACCATAGGAGGATGAAATTCCACATGTGACCTAAAGTGATTCAAGAGGAACCTTGTGACCTACCATTTGATTTAAAGTTACCTGCAACATTCATATTATTTGGTAAATAAGTTCCAACCTTTGGTGACCTGTCTCATAAACCTAAAAGTAACCTGAGGTCATTCTTAAACATGACCTTGTGACCTTTAGGGGGTATCCTCCTAGAGCCCATTGCTTTATTTAAATGTAAGTTAATACATGTATGTTTCATTGTGTCTCTGGATGCATGCGATAATTTGAATTTTCAGGGTAGAAAAACTACTGTTCAATCATTTATGACAATCTGATATTGGGAAATTTTAAATTAAGAAAAACATGCTTGATAATACGGTCAACCTTTTGGCAGTTTTTAATAGAAATATCTTTCTTTGCAAATTATTAAATGTAAGGGTTGTTTCATCTTGACAGTGATATGCTTTTAATTGATTGATTGTTGTTTAACGTCCAGTGGCAAATATTTCATGCATATTCAGGATGGAAACAAGTTAGCAAGCAATAAATCAGTATGTAGACTGTAACAAAGGGACCGGTAAGGGAGGGACTTTTAGACTGC
>JARWCS010000006.1:1683378-1696803 GCA_034783895.1 Geukensia demissa | reverse complement strand
TCTATTAAATTCTTCAATATGAAGGATTATACTTGTTTTATTACATAATTGTCATATTGTTTCATTAAAAACAATATTGACTTCTTGAAATTGAATTTGAAAGCTAAAGTGAAGGAAGTCAATATTGTTTTTAACCAAACAATATCAGAATAAATGGAATGTCAGCTGACAGCATTTAATCCAATGAAATTGTTAAAATCTAAATGATTATGTAATAAACATGTACATCTAATTGAGATGCTGATTCTTTCATGTTTCCTTTTGTTGTAGGTTGAATTAGCATTTAAAGTTGGAGATATAATAATGGTTTATGGAGAGATGGATGACGATGGCTTCTTTATGGGTGAACACAATGGCAGACGTGGACTTGTACCATCAAACTTCCTCCAGGAGGCCCCATTAACAGACGATGAAGCTATGGAAAGTGCTAGTGTTGTTTCACCAGCCAGGTCAGGAGAAAGTCTGGTTACACTTACACGCCAATCAGAAACAGTAAGAGATCTGACATTCTGCATGCATGTTTGATGTTGTTTTTGTTTGTTTCTGTATTTTTGGTTGAATCACTGCACTTTTAATTTGTTTTGGAATGAATATCTGTATTCTTTGTTTTCCATTAGCTTGGCCCTGCTTCAAACTTGTTCTGTCTGTAGGTAATGGTTTTGAGATTATATTAAATCTAAAACACTGTAAACTTATATCAAACACTAGATACTCTATTGAAAAATGAAAATAAACATATTTTGTGTTGTAGATTTCTTTGTAGAACAAAATGATGTCTGATACAAACGTGATTTACAAAAATTTCATTGCAATTTCAAAACTTCTGAATTGTCAGTTAGGTTTTCAGTACATCTGTTCTACAGATAACGTAATTGCAATAGTCTTAATGAATTTTATTTAATATTCTTTGATATTTTTTTTTTTAAGGATTATTACTTTTTTGGTGTTTTATTGAGCAAAATATTACTGTTTTTTTTAAGAAGATTTGGGCTTGGTCATAAATCCTTCTTTGAAGTATTTAAATAAATACATTTTTACATTTTAATTAATAATTACGAAATAATAAGGTAGCTTACGGAAGCTTGATTTACAAAGAAAAAGTGGCAAGCTGTAAGTACATGAACTCCTTTAAACATGGCATGCTGTAATGTGTGGTTCTTATGTCACTGATTGGTTGTATTCACTAAGTTGCTTATTTTATTTTAAATGTTCCAAATTTGTTTGCATTGTATTATTTACTTATTTCTTAAGAATATACCATGTAAAAAGAATACACAGAAGTATTCAAATATAGATCATTTGAAATTTCAGTAAGAAAAGTTAAAAATAGATTTCCAGGTATTTTAAAAATAAATTTTATTTTTAGGTATGTATTTTCTCATCACTGGTCACATCAATATTGTTTTAAATTATTCTTTAGTTGTCACTTTTTATTTTTCACGGTTCCAAACCAAATCAGCTTTAGCTGTTCTGCACACTTTATAACACTGTCAACGAGAACTTTTTTGCATTATTACAATACACAAGCGATTGTGTAAAATTTATCAAATGTAAGTAAGGCAGCTGTTTAAAATGTTGTGCCTTTTCTTTCTGCTGTAAAAAACTTTGAAGCTTAGAAATTTCAACTTTATGTAAAAGATATTTTAATATGTATATTTTAACAAGAGTTTTTAGATGATGTTTATGAAGTGATAGTGTTTTTGTAATAGTTTAATCTTTTGTTTATATATTTTTGAATATGAATAATTTTGCACAAATTTGTACTGTATTGTTTGATTGACAATTACTTTAGTAGAAAATTTTCTGAGTAATGAGTTAAATTTGTTGTACCAGTGATGAGATACTACCACAGTATTGCATTTGGGGGTTGGATATGAAATGTGACACATGGTATATTTCTTGTTTGTTTTTCCAGACCCCAGTGAAATCTCCATGACGACAGTTGTCTCCTAGGTAACGGTTGATCTGCGACACACATTATATAATCATTACTTAATGGCAGTCTTTTCTCATAAAAGCAAAAATGAATATAATCAAATAAAAAACCAAGATTTTTTTCATCTGAATATGAATTCTCCAACATTTCTTCTATAATTGCTGAATTCAGTATGTTGAATACCAATTAACCAAATAAATCAGTTTAAGTTAAAGAATTGTTTCCATAATCAAAGTTTTTGAACACACAGCAATTAATGAATGGAATTCATAAGGGATTCCAAAGACCTGTGGTGCTGGATTCACTCTAGATCAGGTGTGGAAGGTTTGACTCGGCCTTTAAAGGTCAATCATCTTGCTTTATCATCACATTGTACTATTATCACAGTCAGTCAAAGATGAACAAAATTATCAACCTCATGAATGCAAAGTTTTTGTCAAACTTGGGCAGCTGTAATAAATGTAATTGATTGTCTGGTAATAGCTGACAACATGATAAAAGGAAATTTTCAGTTTATGATGGAAACAGATATAATGATTTGGATTTTTCAAGTTTTTAATAGTTTGAAAAATCATAAGGAAAAGATTGCCATTATTTAAAACTGAATTGCTGAAATGTCTATGAATACATTAAATATTTAAAAGATCACTCTTTATGAGTTTGTCACTTTTTTATTCCATAGACATTCCAGTAATTTTCTGATTGCATGAGCATGGAATTTCACAAATACTGCATGATCTTCATTTTGCACAGATGAGAGGCTGCATGATATCGGCTTAAAAAGCTATCTTGATTTGAGAGTTTGGCCAGAATTGCCACTGCTTTTCACTTTGATAGATTTTATACTTGGAAAGTAAAGGAACTTGATGCTGATTCTGACTTTTAACCCTAAAACATTATCGTTTATAGAGGTGTCAACATTGTACATCTACCTTGGAGAATGATATGTTAAAACAACCAAATTTTTTCATATTTCAATATCTGTTCAATTATGCACCTATTAATCATGCCATGAAAAGTAAAGAAAATATCACTTTATCTTTCACAAATATGGGAAAATTTGTAGGTATTATTCAACCAATTTCTTCTATTTTTTATTGAACATAATCTCTGATTATTATAGAAGTTTTCAGCCACATACTCCCAAAGTATTGATTTTCGCAGAAAAACATTTTCATACCTGTTGAAGGCTTTAATGCATAGCTTGTAGTGATATGAGGTAAAAATTTAGATTTTGGAGCATTAATTTTCTAAAGAAAAATTTTAAAATAACAATAGATGATGAGTTCAAAATAGCTGATTTATTGTAATCATTTTTTTTTCTTATAGTGTACTTTTATGGTTCCAAATTGTTAATAAATTTAAGACTTGCTTTAAGGCCAATTCTATTTCATCATTAGTTTCTTATCCCAGCCTTTTGAGTGTTCTTGTTATCAGGTCTGGAAAATTCTTTATTTCTGCACAGATACTAAAGCAGAAAGTCTGACTGCTCTGCTCTGTCATTTTGGGTTGAGGTGAATGAGATTCTTAACCTTATCTTGATGTGGCTTTAAAATTAGGTACAAAGTTTGAGAAATCGAATTTTTATTTTTCAGCAGTTGGGCCACAATTGAAAATTCAGATGAGAGTATGAATTCTGAGGAAGTAAAACAAATTTTTAATCCAACATTTAGATCTAAAATGTTATTACAAAGACTCAGAGACTCCATGAAATCTATTTTGTTAAATAATCACTCACAAATGGAGGGTTACACCAAGTCCAAGAGAGGGAAAGCTATAAAAGGTATAAAAGGAAACTTGGAATTTTTATTCTTGGATTTTGGGGATTTTAGTAGAGTTTCTTTCAGGAATCCTGTTGCAAGAGTCAGATATAGGTGCTAGGGATGTATGGCAAATTTTGTCTGCCCTATTTTTGGTTTGAGATTCTACACTTTACCCCCTCCTTCTCCTACCTTTTGAAAAAGTCTGGACCTCCCACTAGTTGCAGACAGGATTAATTTATGTTGAAACAAATGTATACAAATGACAATGTATATTTACTATTGCTTTTATCATTTGGCAAGTACTGGGTAATTCAAATTGCAGGAGAATAAAGCTTTACTGCTATGCTTCTCCTAATATTCTTTTTTGGACCATAACATGACAAAACCAATCAGAACTTTATTTTGATATTCTCTCAGTGTAAATCCTTGGCTTTGGATGTTGAAATGCCTTTTAAAAACGCAACTTAGTATACTTAATATTTTTTTCTTTAGTGAAATGGGTGAGATAAGTGTAGATAGCTAGATTGTGTGTGGTTTGAAGATGTACTAATCTAGGCAAACTTGTTAGATTTTGGATTATTTGGTTTTGTTTAAGATATAATTTTTTAAACAGTTTGTAAATTTTGAGTGGTATTTTTATAATATTTGTGAAATTGGGCTAATTCATAACAATTTTAAGTTTTGAAAGAAAATGTTATATTGTCATTTCCAAAATCATGTAGTTTCCTTGCTTGCTCCTGCTGCAAATATTCAAATCTGTATATGTGTGACTGTGAAAGTCTGAAAAATCTGACAAATGGAAGTTTTTCTGAAACTTCTGTTTTCTGTTTTGGTCATCAAATGCAGCAGTTTTTAGATTGAAAGGTTTGTAAAGGGGTAAAGATATATTATCTCATATCTTAATTATCTATATTTGATATAAAGTTAATTGATGATAAGACAGCTTTAATAAAAAAAAATTATCAGGTTTAGTATATCAAAACCTTACAAGAAAAGACTTAACAAATACTGTATCCCTTGTATTAGGTACACATGAAACCATTGGGTACTTATTAGAATCAGCGAAATCTGGAATTCTTTAAGTCCATTTCGAAGTATTTTTTGGTTTCCAGTGTTTAGAATCCCCCGAAATGAATAATTCTAGTTTTCCTCTTTTACATTAAAAGGCTCTTGATACAAAATTGTTATTTTCTCAAAGAATTTTCAGTTTTTTCAATCTTGTAATACTGTGAGTTTGTGATTCAGTCAAAATTTAGTTGGGGGCGATTAATATAAGGAATATGGTATAGTTTTTTTATACTTTATTTATTACTGCTATCATTGTGTGACTTATTTTACTGTAAACAAAAGTTAATGGTGTATATTTGTTTTGTTTACAGGCACAGAAGATGGGGTCTAACTCAACAGTGGAACCACTACCACAGGATAGGGTAGATAACTCCAGTGTAAAAACTGATTCCCGATCCAACACACCAGATGATGTCAAGCAAAAACGCAAAGGAACCAGCTTTTTGTCAAAAGGAAAAAACATTTTCAAAAAATTGACCAGATAACACAGAAATCTAAGATTTTTATAGGAAATTTTTCTCAGACCAGTGTAATAATTGTAATTTCTGAAGTTAAAGTGTTGCAAGTTTATAGATACCTAATATCTGCCCAAGCAATAGTCAAAATCTAATTAGGAAGAGTTTAGATTTTTCAATTTTTGCCATGTTTTATGTAGTTTAATGTTAACAAAATGGTTGTTTCACATGGATGAAATAATTTAAACATCACACAGCCATTTTTCTTTAAAACACAAGTGTAAATGACACAATAAATATTGATTAACTGCTGTTATTCGAGATAATAATAAGGAAAATAGTTGATTTTTTAGTTTATATAAGGCGAAATAGTTGTAAGTGGCATTTATTTGGTCATAAATATGATGATTGATGACCAGATGTAGAAAAAATGTTCTCAATCAATGAAAACTAGAAAATTGTAGCCATGTTTGTTTTTAAGGTTTTAATTGAATTTTTCTTGGAATAAGACGTATTTTCTTAAGTTTTATTTTTTTCATTTTTGAAAACAGTATTTTGAATTTCATGAATATATGTATTCTCAAAGTAGATAAAAATAATAATTAACCTTGAGAAAATAATTCAGTCAAAATAGACATTGTTGAAAGAGCAAAGCAAATATTACACTGGACTGATTTTTGTTGCTATGACTACAGCGCTTTCATATGTCAAGCTGTAAAAATTACTAGAACACAGAAATATTTTGATTGTTAGAGATTTTTAATAAAGAAAAATTATTTTGGAGTTTTAAAAAATTATTGTAATTATCTAAGCTTTGTAGAAACAGCTTAATGAAATGATAGAAACAACCTTAGTAGCAATTTTAGTTTTATAGAGGATAAATCTTGAGTTGCAAAATTACTTGAAAGAATTTATTGCACAATCAACATAAAAGTGTACAAATATTTCTTTTCAAAATACACCTGAAAAGAGTTCAACAGTAACTGCCTGAACATTATTTTAATACTAAGCACTTTAGACCAACATTTTTTTTGTTTTAAGGGAATTTAAGAAAAAATGTGGTTGGGAAGTTCGAATAAAACAAGTTTGGATTTTGTGAAGCAGAAACAAAATATTATGTAGCCAACATATTTTGTAGTTGTTACCTTATTTGTGAGGAAAAATATGTAAGCAAAAAAGTGCACATTAAAGTAATGAAATTTTAAAATTAATAAGTTTGAGTTAAATTTAAAAGTCACAACTTTTTTAAAAATTATTTTGCATTTAATATGAACATGATTAAGTTTGTGTATAGAAAAGTCAATTGGATAGGACTGGAAAATAATAATAAAGTTGATACTTTTTTATTTTCCCAGAAAATAGGGTCCATCTTCTGTAAAACAGAAAATAGAGAAATGTTGGCCTCAAGAAGAGAAATTAAGTTAACATCAGGATGATTATACTTTGTCTTCTAAAAGAAAATGCTACAGCCAAACTACTTTCAAAGCAAATCAAAATGCCTGATTTTATTGTGTTGTGAAATGGTTGTGATATTTCTTTATTCTGAATTGTAATCTATATAAGCTATGGATTACACAAAGTTCGTCATATTCTGTGATAACTATTACTAGGAGTATTGTTTGTATGAATAAGTTTAACAAATCTTCCCCAACATCTGGCATCATCAAAATAAAAATAGCCAAAGTCTGAGAATATTCATAAGTCCCATTTGATTGGTTATTAGCACTGCATGGCAGTTGTGAAAATTCTTTAATTTTAGAATTTTGTCATATTTATTACGCTAAATTTTTTTATAAAAAACAAAAAAACCATGCCTATCAGGGTAGTTTATAAACTAGTAACATAATAATGATCCTAGAAAAGTCTGTCATTCTAGAGTATTGTAAATCCCAGATAATCAAAACATGTGTTAGTTTTCTGTCAAATATTTCCTGATGGATAGTTACTTTATTCATGGAAGTATAATCAATTATACTTCCATGCTTTATTCAAAAGAAGACTACTCATCAAGTATTTACAAATTATTCAGGACATAAACAACAGGATTAGTAATTCCTTTAATGGTGTATAAAAATTAGTGTATTTTGTTATGGTGCTAAGTTGTGTATTGAATACGAGTGTAAATTTTCTTCATGGTATTTATTTATTTCACCAATTTTGATATTATAAGCTATGAAACATTTTTTGTCAAATATTTTTACCAGTGAGCATTCCATATATTCTGTTCTTTGATTATTATTATTGCTAATATATGTGTCAATTTGTTGATGTCTTAAATTTCTCTCTGTTAGTTAACCTCCCATTAAAGAGTTGTCTCCCCATAAATATTATAAGGTTAATAAATAGGACAGAGACCTCAACTCATTTATCTTGGTTGGTTTTTGTGTAGAATTTAAACTGTTTTTTTTTTTTCAAAGCCAAAATTTTCATTAGATTTTTTTAATTGTTAATAAAATAGAACACAAGTAGCATTACAAATGGACTATTTCAATTGAAATCGTGTGCTTAAATATTAAATATACATTATTTGTATTTGGCCAAATATTAGAAAGTATAGAAAAAATTATCATGACTATATTTCATTTCTTGTTCAAAAAATGATTCTCTAGAACTTAAACATTTTTAAAAGCTTTGTTCATTTGCCAACTCGAAAGAAATTTCCAGTGAACTTCCAAATTTTGAAGTTACAGTGTTTCATTGTAGATTAATAAGAATAGTTACGTTAGGAAATGTGATACTAAGGCATTTAATCATTGGTTGTAAAACTTGCCATATAATTAGGTGTGAGAGTATGTATGGATGTGTATTGCCTTATCTGTTGTATACAAGAACATTATAACAGTATTCTGTTATGTATTGTGATATTTAACAAAATATAAATTATTTTGATATGATTTTTTGTTTTGGTGTTTTTATTTTTCTGTAGATTTTAACCAGGGACCTTACATCCCAGATGTAATTTGTTGAAACAAAGTAAAGTTGGAGCTAAAAATTTGGTCTTTTAAAAAAGATAAGAATCTGGTTTAAACTGGTAAAATTAAAGTTTTGGTCTTTTCTGTTTTAGTTTTGGAAGTGTAATTTTAATTTGGTCTTCTTTTTTCAGTCTTGGAAGTTTAGTTGTACAAAAGTTACTTTGTTTATTTTATTTCTATTGGATAGTGAAAAAAGGTGGAGTCTGCATCATATCTCTATTAAAAAAGGCTACGACACATTCAACTTTAGTTTCAACAAGACCATTACACAGTCTGGATTCTCACTCCTTAACTTAGAATCACCCCAATTGTCAGACAGGTGTACACTGAATGGCAAACCAATTAAAACAATAAAAATGAATAGTAAAAAATGCACATGTGTTCCCAGTTAAATATACATTTTGAGCATGAATAAGTTATATTTAGGTCGTCAGTTTATTGTACAGAAAGCCTGATTTCTAAGAGAGAACTACCAATCTAACAAGCCTAATAAAATGCAATGCAAGTTCACAGCACACTTTTAAGTTCGCCTTTAAGAAGTAAAGGTGCCTCAGTGTCCTTGTCCGTTATGTCCAAGTTTCTATATATTCAGTAAATATACAAGGTAATTTAATGAAAATTGACAGGATGGTATAATAGGGGGGATGCACATCATTATGTGATATTGATCTCAAGGTCATGCAGGATCATCATTTGACTTAGAAATTTTGGCTTTTTCGCAGAAAATTAATGTCCAAGTTTTTTCTCAGCAATTATGCTAGATAACTAACTAACCTTGCTATGAAGTTGCATTGGTGTAACATGCATGTTACAGATGTAACTTTTTGTGACTCTGAGGACTCCAGGAGAAACTGTTTTAGACTTGGAAAATATGTTTTTCTTTGAAAGTGAGGTCAAAGTTTTTGTTTTCTCAGAAACTATATTGGATATCTAAATGAAACTTGTTATGAGGTTGCACTGAAATAGCATGCATGTTTCAGTAAATTTTGATGACCTTGACCTGAAGATCATTCGGGGGAAACAGTTTTCAAATTAGATTATCTACCTTATAGTATAAGTTATGTCCAAGTTTTTGTTTTTCTCAGAAAAGGACTGGATATCTTAATGAAACTTGTCACAAAGTTGCATGCATGCTTTGGAGGAAATTTTGTCCCCAAGGTCATTTAGGATCTTAGTTGTTTCAATTTTTAATTTTTTTTAAAGTTATATTTCAGGTTTTGTTTTCAAAGAATCTATCTTAGATACCCAAATAAAACTTTAAGAAGTTGCATGGATGGCAGTTCCTTCTTTGGTAAATTTCCTGGAAGATGCTTAGATCTGTTAAATTTCAGAAAATTACCTAGCAATTATACAGAAAAGAAATCAGAAGGTCAATTGCAATCATATGTGGTCTGAAGATTAAAATATATGGCAGTTCCAACTTTGGTAAATTTCCTTGAAGTCTCCAAGACATGTTAAATTTAAGTACTTAGCAACCATAGTCAAATGAAATCAGAAGGCAAAATTTCAATCATATAGAGATTTAAGATTAAAAGATATGGCAGTTCTTACTTAAGTTAATTTCCTGGAAGACTCTCAGACTGCTATCTTTTGAAAAAGTACTTGGCAACATACATTTTAACAGAATCCTATGACCTATTGCAACGCTGAGGAGTGTAGATTTTAAAATATGGAAATTCCAACTTTGGTAAATTTCCTGTTTTAAGTGATAAAAATAGGAGCGAGCGAGCGAAATTTTTAATTTGAATTTTTTTCTTGCAATGGCAAATATTAGAGCGCAACCTCAAAAACTGATACGAACACAACAGTTTAAAGTTTATTCCTTTCTATTTGTATTTTTTAGGAGCAAGCGAGCAAATTTTAATTTTTCATATTTAGGAATAACAATGACAATTTCTAAAAAAAGAATTAAAAATGTAAAAAAATTTGAAATTTTGAACCCATATTATGAGGAGCGAGCGAACCGAAGAACTATGAAATTCTCCAAATTACAACATCATACATGTATATAATACCCAATGTTAAGTCAGTGTCCAGTGTTCTAGGTTTCAATTATTTTTTCAGTTTTATGTCTCATCTGGATGTTTTAATTGATTTTGTTGAACCGTTGGCAGCCTGCTGATTTCGGATTTATCCATAAATTTAACATGTTATTAACTCATTCTGATAAAAGAGGTGTGGCCAATTTCACCTGTAGATGTTTCATTCCTAATACCAAATTTTGAATTTAAAGATATGTAAGGGTATCTTGTGCAAAACGTAGAAAGTCAAATAATGCCACAATAATATTTGGGTTGAAGCAGTAATAATTTTTTTTCTGTATTTTAACAATTTTATAATGTAACTTTTAGAACCATAAAAAATACTTAAAAACCCCCTTTAGTGAAATAAATACTCTACCCAAGTTACAAAAATGGGTATTATAGCAAAGTAAATATCCACTGAAGGATGCCGCCGACCAGATTCATGACAACAACCCAAAATCACATGTTATTTTTGTTTTGAGATTACTCATTGGTCCACTATAAATAGTTGGGGGAATTAACACAATATTTTAAGCCTTCAGACGCTTACTGTTAAGACATTCCATCCTATTCCTGTAATATTGACCATCAGCTTACAGGTGATTTTATTTTGCTGTTTATTCACACAAAGTACCATCGTCACCAGCAGGATCTTTAGCTGTGCAATCACTGTTGGTTATCCACTTCAGACGTTGACCTTATATATATTTTGTTTTGGATACAAGTATGGGAAATATTTTTAACATTGACCTATTGTGTAAATTATTGGATAAATGGGCATTACCATGACAAATTGAGTGTTAGGTTGGTGTATATATCTTCATAAACTTCCGAATGCAAACTCTAATTCTGGTTAGAGAAAAAAATCTGGAGGGGCAATTATTGACCCCTATTGACTATTTTTTTGTCTTATTCGATTCAGACACCATCGAAAACATTGTTGTTGATATTTTGAACAATCTGGTTTATTTTCAAGAAAGATACAAGCCTGCAGAGTTCAACCTTCACTATTTTAAATGTTAGTAACTGTTTTGAGTATCATATGTCTCTGCACCGACGAAAACAAGACCCCTTAAATAGTAGGTTTAAAAAGATTGGCATTGATGTTTCATATTGATTGTTTGGTATATATCACCTATTATTTTTCAACCACTGCTGTAGATGTAATCAGTTGAGCTCTCACTGTTTGCAAGAGGTGGAACACTCAACGACCCTTAGTCTGTATGCGATGGTTCAAAAATCACATAATCATTTAACTTCATAGTAGCCATTACTTTTTAAATTTACCGTAATTAAAGAAGCTTGATAATCAGGCAGAAAAAAGTAATGACATCAAAATAGGTTATCCCCAAATCAGACACCACAAGCAGGGAACTTCCCCTTAAGTTGCTACCTCCTGGTAAGATAAAAAATACATTTTGGAAACCTCTCTTGGTTATTTCGGAAAATAAAAAGTCATAATATCAATCGGCAAACCTCGGGTGACTCCGCTACTCGACTCACCGAAGTTGCGACGAGTAGTCATAATATAAACAAATTGCCCATTTTATACCTCTTGGGTTTTTTTTGCTCCAATATGAGACCATTCTAGATACAGGGGTCAGGCATACATGGTACGTGTATTTCTTTCTTATTACTAAAATGGCATATTTATTTTCAAATAATTAATAGATAATAAACATTCGCTAAATACAAAAATACAAAAACTTTATACACAAATATTTTTAAATAAATTCCAAATTGGTCAAATACAAGTGCTGTTGCAAACAATCCAACCAAACAAATTTTATGAGGTTGCCATGGTTTCCTTGTTCAATCTTTCCCTTTTCACTAATCTGTAAAAGATGATATTCAGTTGTGAAGTACTTTTTTATAAAATTTTGTATCTGCATCTTGTAGTTATGTTCGCATCACGTGACGTAAAATATGCATAATTTTGGCTTTATAGTTGCAACTTTGTCTGTGTTTGCGTCGGTTCGGAAATTTAATGCTTTTAAACTTATAATATGCAAGAAGTTAAGCTTTATTTTGTGATGGTGCTTTGGAAGAAGGAAAAGTTGATGAAGAAAAATTCATATTTACCACAATTTAGCCATTTCTTAAATGCCCTTTTATCACAGTAAAAGCATATTTACCTCAAAATTAGTCATTTCTTAAATGTATATTTACCTCAGTTTACTCATTTCTTAAATGCATATTTACCTCAGTTAAGTCATTTCTTAATGCATATTTACCTCAATTTAGTCATTTCTTAAATGTATATTTACCTCAATTTTGTCATTTCTTAAATGCATATTTACCTCAATATAGTCATTTCTCAAATGCATATTTACCACAGTTTAGTGATTTCTTAAAGCATATTTACCTCAATTTAGTCATTTTTTAAATGCATATTTACCTCAGTTTAGCCATTTCTTCTCTGTATGATGTTACCAAGAAGTGCACCTGTTGCTCCTGAAGAAAAAAAATAGAATAGTTAACTCAACTTTACATTGACAAACATTTATAATTCTAACTGTTTATCCGATGCAACTATGCTGACACCGTGTGCCTTGTTTTTACCATGCAAATTGAAAACAATATCCATTTTCCGTGCTGTATAATGTATTTGGGAAATTTGCGTTTTCCTCTTTTCGGGTTTCTTCGTTTCAAAATGACAGGGTGGAATTGAAAGCATTAGGAATCGTTATACGAGTTTTAAGTCAGCAAATATCAGGATTCATAAACTCGGGGCGCGGTGGGCATTCGATCGGGAACATTTTTTTACATCTTGATTGGAGGTTGAACTCTTAATTTCCGAACACGGGTATGAGAGTAAAATCTTTGCAAATGGTGAATGGCTTTTTATGTCATTGTTAGAACCCACCAAATAGGTCAATTTCACGCTAACTTATAAGCTTGTAACAGTTTGGTGATAAAACTTTTGCGATTTAGGTGCCATCTGATTTGATTGGAGGTGGAGTGGTATAAAATAGAGAAAGGGGGATATTATGTAAATATTCGTGACAGAAAAATCTCATATACTTTTACTTAATTTTTACTTATACTTTTTATACATAGCTGTCTTTTTTTAATCTGGACCATTATTTTTCCGCTGGTTCGCAAGATGCAATTTGAACAAACAAAAAATGTCCACTAATTTTTTTTTCAACGTCCAACTAAACCAGGTATTTCAGAATTAGCACAAGACATTGTTTCGAAGAATTC
>JARWCS010000006.1:1646207-1657946 GCA_034783895.1 Geukensia demissa | reverse complement strand
CAGACGAGACATTTTTGTGTCCACACTTGTTGTTTTGTAAAAGGGCTCCATTCCGATGGAGACTAGTTTTGTTGAAATTTAGAAATAATGGGATAAAAATATAGTGAGCTCTGCTCACAATATTAATGAATATTTTACAAGGGTATGCATCTGTTGAGGCAGAACAATACAGTTATCTTTCATGCTGAGAAAATAATACATGTATATTCAATATTTATGTCACATTTTACTTGTTTTCAAGTTCATAAAAATCATTTTGAATTAAACTAGTCTGAGGGTTTTACATCATTATACATTTCAACCACAGTGTTTTGTGTTGAAATTCTTGAATAAGTTTCTTTTACTTGAAAACCTCAAAAACTACCAACATTATACATGTATATAGAAAAACATTCATATCACTTCTAAATGATGTAATGTTTGCATTAAAAGAATTTAATAGGCAGAGTTTATCCCTTTTCATAAAAGAAAAGTTTAAATATAGAAATTTATATTTGAAATGCAGTGGGTATTTCATGAAAAAAGAAAAATTTCAAATAACTGCACCAGGCTTCATTTTCATAGAGCATTTCCTCAACTAAAAAAAATAACCAATCAAATGACAGCATTTTCAATATTTGAGGAAAAACTCGGAGATCTTATAAACATATCAGTTTAGAAGAAGTTAATTTTTTACAACATAGTTCATAAGTTACCTTAGACTTATCAGTTTCAGTAATGTGTTTGGTTGGTACTAGTCTATGTTTGCCATAATACTAATACACGTATCAAAGAGAAAGAGGATTAATTGTGGAGTTTATTGGTCAAAAGTCATAGTCTTTGGTATACTTACTAGAATCTCATAGTAGAAATATTTTTTTCTTGATGAAAGTAGAGTTGTCCTTGTATGAATGGAAAAAAGTTAAACAGATTGAAGATACATGTAAGGAAGGAGAAAGAAATCTTTGATATGAATTGCAAATATCAGCTGAACATATGTACTATTTTATGTAATAAGTATTCAAATTAAGTTAACCGAATCAGCTGATTGGATGAATATTAAGCCAAAACAGCTATGGGATACAGGGTTGCCTTAACTGTGTCCCATAGGAAATGCCCCAAAACGAAAGATTACTGCTTTCAGTTGAAATAAATTTAGAGACCATTCAGGGAATACAATTTTAAACTGTTTTTTTATATATATATTTCTTTTATTTTTTCTACAGTCATTATTCAGATATCAAGTCACCTTAGACACAAATTATGTGTTAAATTTGATTTTATGATTCAAAATATATATAAACAAGTACAACAAGTAAATTTGTTTTTCATATTATTTGTATTTACATAATTATTCAGCACTCTGCAATATTTTGAATAATCCATGCCTGCCTCTTAACTTCACATGCATAAAGAACTTTTATTTAGATCTCACTTCAACAGCAGATCAACATGGTACTACTGTGTATGAGTAGAAACTCATTTAACAATGAATTTCCAACTCTTAAGAATTTGAAAATTGGATACCATGTTTGAATGTAACCTTTTTATTCAGAAGTAACGTTTAGGGTCGTGGAACTTTAAATTTTATTACCTTACTTGTAAACAACGCCTTGTCAATATTAATAAACAAATTTAAAATCCATAAATATCCCTCGGATTTAAAATGGTCTTTGTTTGATGACATATCAGCGTTGAATTTAAATATAGTTTTCAATTGCTTACTGTGAAACTTACATGTTTTTAAGATTTCTCTTGCAACCAGTGATCAGTATTTAAGTTGATAAAAGCAAAACTGGAAATTTTAATTTCAAGGTAGGAGTTGTATATAAATTAGAAATTTTATTTAATAATCATATTATTTTTTACAAAAGTATTTACATTTTTTAATTTTTTAAATAATGGAACAAGGTATGGTATGACAGATTTCCTAGTCCTAGAGTGCTTGGTATTCATACATGTATTGTATGAGAGTTTATATTGTACAATTAAACAGTTGATATAATAGATAGAGTTTGATACATTATACATTTAAGTACTTTTGAGTACATTTTGATTAAAATGGGTACAACTTTAAGTAATTTGTTTTGCTTTAGTTGTGGTAAATTTATTATTCTCACACTTTGAAATTAAAAATTAAAAAATATAAATACACTTTCATCCATCAGACTTGAAGTTCTACATTTGGGGTTGTTAATTTTGGAATAGTAAAATAGTGTATATGTGTTGCTCACAAAAAAGAAAAAGAAAAAAAAAATATTGGATTTTGATTTTGATTTTGGTCCTTGGGTCCAAATAAGGGACTTGAAATATCGCTTAAAATGTCCTATTCCCATTTCAGTCATGCAACATTTATTCCTATAATTCTGTGCTTCTTGCTTTAATTTTACTATATACATGTATAAGGTTACATCATGTGCAGATATGAAATAAAGTTTAAGTATTAAATTTATTCCAGGGGTACAAACAAGGACCCAAAAGAGTCCAACTCTTATTTTGACTTTTTACATTCTGGACTATTTACATATTGTTTTTTGATGCACAGAGAGATTTCTGAAAATTGATTTTAGTCCAGTAGTCATAAACAGGGGATCCAGAATGATAGAATTCTTATTTCTAGCAAGTTAGTTGAAGTCATATTATAATTTTTGATTTTTGGTATAAACTGGTTGTAGAGTTACCAATTTGAGCCAGTTTTCCAACCAAGGCACACAAAGGCTTAAATGTGATGAAGTCTTTGTGAACAATTCATGTATATAGTATTATTCTGTACAAACTGACAAAGGAACATATACTTTGAAATAAGATTAAGGCTGTTCAAGAGTGCAGGGATACATATAGCTTGTTTCTGATTAATTGTTTATGTCACCAACTTTTTAAGCATAATTTTCCAACAAAGCCTATTATTATAATTATGCACATTATCCAAGATTAGATATTACTGCATTTTTATCTCACCTGCAATGGAAGTCACAGAAGGCGACACCTGAGTATCTGGCAGTGGCAATGGAAGTTTTAATATGTTCCAGTTGTCTAGGCTCCTTCATTATTAGTAATCTGTTGCATCTTTATTTGTACAAAACCAAATCCCTTCCCATCTCATGGGCCAGTCCCATTTTATTTTCAGTGATCATGTAAAATTTTAAGTATTTTTAAGTTAGTTCAGCCCAAACACCTTCTTATCTTGTATGGGAGCCTCTTTATTAATGCATTATTGATTGCATTGAGTTTTCAGCATTAAAATTAGTTTTTCTGTAGTCCTAGTCCTAGTCCACCTAGGTCATCAAATATGGAAAACATTTTTGTGAATTCGATCCTATTGTTAACATTTTATCTAGAAGTTCCAACACATTTTTAGAGAAAAGTTTTGATGTACTTACATGGTTGTTTTTGTTTTGAATGTGCTATACAGTCAAAGTAGTCATGCCACAAACTGAATCTTATGTCATTTATGAAAAAGTTACTCCATTTATACATGAAGCATGCTCTTACTATAATAAAGTGCTATCTTCCAAAGGGGTGAACAAGTACAACATCACTCTGAGAACTTATATAAAAAGTTTTTTTGGGGTTTAAAGGAATCACCCTGACTGTCTGTCTGTCCATGTCCATCCATCTGTCAACATACCTGGTAAGCACCTCTCCTCAACGGTTCAAATGATTTCAATGAAACTTCACATGAAGCTTAGACACAATTAATGTGTAGGTTTGCATATACATTGTAAAAAGCTCACCCATTATGCTTCATTCCAAAGCAAGTAATTCAGCTAACATTTTACAAATGGATGGTGTCACCTTAAAAGTGCATTTCCTTTACAGTTAATCAAAGGATTTCAATGAAACTTCACAAGAAGCTTAGACACAATGTGTAGATTTGTATATAGGAACTTTACATTTTACAAATGGAAACCTAGAGAGAGATCTGATACTTTAAAATTTTTCCAGTGTACCTTCTATTTTTGTTGATATTATAATCTGTTTCAGACTTTATAGAAAGTTGAACTTAGTCATAAAAAGACATGGACTTTGCCATTATACTTTAATGGGGAGGGGTGTATCCTTAGTGAGTTAATAATGCCTACTTTATGCAGGGTAGGGTGTATTAATCTGTTCATACAGAACACCTAAGTCTTGTGTATATGCCTTTAGATCATTTAGCCAGTTCACACAAATTCATGTATCAGAATATTGAAGAGATTCAATTATAGGGAAATCACTCCTTATATGACTTTTTAGCATAATTTTTTAAAATGATGAAACTACATGTATAGAATTTGAATATATGAATTATGAAATTGTTAAATTATTAAAAAAAGTGTAATAATATAAGATAATATTTGAAAAAAAAAATTATATTCAGAAGTTATGTCCCCTTTTTTGACTGATCTGCATTACTCAGCAGTTTCATTGCAAGCAGCATGTGGTTCTGAAATATGGCCTAAATTCTCCATGCATAGTGTTATGTTTGACAGTATTATGAAAACATGTCTCACCAATATTTTACCTATATAAAGGATTTAAGGCTTAAAAGATCAGCCCAAGTGTTATTTTAGCTGTGTAATAAACTCCTTTGGTTAAATTACCTAGATAATCAATGTTAAAATTGATAACAATCTTTATGCTTGTACCTATTAAGTCTTTGTATGTTAAATTACTTGCAACAGAAATTTGGGTTTCATTATTAAAAATATAGTCATTTTCTTTGTGAAGACATAATTACTAAAGTACATAGTAGTTATTGAGTACATTTTCCAGGGGAGCATGTTACACCTTGACAAGAGGCTGCTGAAAAAGCAGAAAATCACCACCAAGAATTCAATATGGTTTGAATCACTCTCCATGTGACAAGTTCTTAATCTCCCTGATAAAAGGGTACAATGACCACCTCCACCTACCCTTCCCTTCAAATGGCCATTCTGATTAGTCAAGACTTAGGACAGGTGCAAGTGTTACATAAAATTGTCCTCTTGGTCTTTCATAAGAAATATATACATGTAACAGAAAAGACACAATTACACAGGACACTTTTTGCTTACCTAAGCAATGTAAAACAAGTCACACTTAAACATAAAACAGCAACATCCACTGGATTACAGCTTCCTGGGATGGGACAGGCACATTAAGTATGGGGTGGAGCTAAACATGTTTGACATAAGACTTGGGACAGGTACAAGCAACATGTGGCAGTGTTTAAATGTTTTGTTGGATCCAAACCCTAATCTATTACAACATGCAAAGTGTTAAGATAAATAGATACTGATGCACAACATTATAAACTGTTTCTAATATGGAAAAGAAGAGAAAATGTAGCAGTAGTTACTATTTCTGACACAAAAATGAAATCACAACATATATGGGTTTTCAATCTTTTCCTCCTCTGAGAAGGGAGATAATTTGGAGTTGGAATATTTCAGCCAGAATTTGAATGATTTGGAACAAATTTTTGCATGCGAAATCAGAATATTTCAGCTAAAAATTTTAAATGTTGAATATCTTAGCTAGTCTAATTTGAAAAGTTTTAGCTAATCAAATTTGGAATAATCAGCCAGTCAAATTTGAGCTACTGATACTATCTCAGCTGGTTTCAATATTGACTATTTGACCAGAAAACAATTAGACCAATTTATTTAATTTGTTTTTGGTAAACAACAGAATTATTGAATTTATTATTGAAATTTACTCCTACATGCCCATTGGGTCAAGTAATTTATCAGATATTTAAATATTTAATTTTGTAAACAATGAAAACCACAAATGCTTTTGTAAGAGCTTGTTTGATTTATTATTTATGAAATTTAATATAGTAAATAGTAATTGTAGTATTTCTGCTTGAATATGATAATTGAAAAATTAAATAACAAATTTTAAATTGTTGACCATACTTAGTTCCTTAAGTGTAGTTCAGTTAGTACATGAATGTACAAAATATTGAGGATAGCAAGACAGATTTTGCAGTTTATTAATAGAACCAATTTTTGATTTGTTCTTGTATTGTAAGTCCAAAATTGATCAAACTTGTAAAATTTTGAATTTCTGCTTGTAGTAGTGATTATCACCCCCTGTCAAAAATTTTTTGTGACCATTTTGCGTATCATTGATGCACTAGAAAATCAAAGGTAATATTCTTTCGTTTAATTAAGTTCATTTTAAGAGCAAGTTCAAATGATTTTCTTTCTTCAGGCACTTTTTAAAAAAGAATACAAATATTTTCAGCTTGTCTGCAACTAAAGTTGACGTAAAATTTCCACACCAAAATGCAGATATACATGTATGTACAAGTACTGTATTTTGATGTCACAGAAATATCAGATTTAAGATTTAATAATTCTTCGAAGTCATATTTTTTTGGAGATTTGAACATAGACACACCTTTGTGTTTGTGACATTAACATGCCTAGGGATAGCCAAAAACCCCATATTATTGTGTACTTTGTTTTAGTTCAGTTGTACCAGTAGAAAACTTATAAAAAATTTCCCCTGATTTTCCATAGCCCAAATAAAGATTTAAATCCTTATTTCCCCTTTTGAAAAAAAAGATGTAAATTTTAAGTAAAATAAAGCCACTAATAACACATGATAACATGTATTTGTTGGTAAAATGTATATTTATTTTGGCTTTTGAATATTTGTATTAATAAATATATGCAAGATGTGGATCATGTCTTTCTGGCACATATTCCATATTCTTTCTTTTAAAAGTTCACAAGAACAGACGTTACAATGTATCACATTTATTTTGACCTTACAGGTCAGAGTTTTGTAGTTCAAGCATTGGTCTATATAAAGAAGTTTACTTAATGCAATCTTTGTTTGATTTGAAATTAAACTTGACATAAAACTGGTTATTTTTATTTACCATACACTTGTAAGTTTTGTACATATATACTTGTAGATTATTGTCAATACTCTATATGAGATCGAAAATATCCATCAGGACATTGATGTCAAAATGGATATGACAGATCAAGTAAAGACCAGTGATAGTCTGTTTACGGCTGGTTTGCAATGTTATCATTTATTGTTATTTGTTCACCAATTTTGCAATAGATTAGTTCGATTGTCATGTTTTATGTATAGTTTCACATTTTGTTTTTCGGGGCCTTTTACAGCTTCCATTATGGTATGGACTCTGATTGAAGACTGTAATGGGACCTGTAGAAGTTTAAATTCCACTGTCATTTGGTGGGTTGATGTCTCATAGACAATCATGCCACATCTCCTATTTTTATATGTTAGCTTCCTTGTGATGTCAAAGAAAAATGAAATCAACAACAATTTTGATCATTGTTGTTGCCTGTTAATTTCCATTAAAAAAATATAAAATATAAATACATATACATGTATATACCAGACAACAATGATAGAGGGGCTGGTTTTAATCCAATGAAACACACCATGCTCAAGTCAGAATGGGTGTTGGCTTGTCTTGTAACTGTTTCATTGAATAGCTTATCAGTACTCAATGTTTGAGCTAATTTTGAGCTCATTACAAAGAGTTTTTCCACATTCATTGAAGGTCAAGATATAGTGAGATATTATAAGTTGTTAGCTTTCAGTAATAGTGCATTGTTTTGTTAAATGATAATATTACAATTAAGAATCACTATGTTCCAACTTGGCAGAATGTTAGAAAAATAATAATCACTGGCTTTGTTTCTGTAATTCTTCAAGGTTGTGATTTTGCTGCTTTTAATTAAATTGTTGCGTGGAAAACATTTCCTTGGCCTGCTGCTGGATGTTGGGCCGTCAGACCAGGTCTGCTTATTTACACATGGCATTTTGATAACGGTTTTAAAAACCGGTGGAGTAGTGGGAAAATAACAGAGGAATTAACGAAAGCCGTTTCATTGCCATACATTTATATAGTGCCATTATTGATAGAGTCATGAATTTCTAATAGATATAAAGAATTTTACTGATTCTTTTTTCCTATTTTAATTAAATAACTTTCAAATTAAGCCTTTTATCAAGGTTGACATTTTGATAATAAAACATATGTACTTGTACAATGTTTGATTTTTATTAAAATATTTACATGATAAGGTTATTCATAAGTACATAACTTCTGATTTCTATTGAAAAATATTTATTTATTTCAGATCTGTTTTGCTTCAAAGAAATTGAAAAAATGAAATTTACATAACAAGGAAGTAAGGTTGATTGCCAGTACATCAATTTCCCATCAAAGGTTGACCAACAGATTGCCAATATACAGATTACATTTCCAATAACATGGGCAGAACGATATAGTTGACAATTTAGTCATTAAAGCAAGAAATCTGACTGTAAACCAAATATATATTCTATAGTGAAAACAGGGTTAAATTTTACGCAATGTGAAAGTATTTTATGACTATAAATTGGGAATAATGTCTTCAAAAACAACAAGGAACATTAACGGAAAGGGACCCGTTCGACCCCTTGGAGCTGTCAAACATAATGTGGGAAATGACAAAATACCAAAACTACCATCCTTTACCAAAGTTCCAGAGAGAAACCAAATGGATAACGTAGGAATTCATGGAAATGCTATGAATGTTCCACCACCTAAATCCAAAGAAGAACCAAAGCCAAAGACATTATCAGCAAAATCAGATTCCAGTTCAAGTACACGCTCTGTAGAAAATATGGTGGATAAAAAAGAACTTCAAGAAGCTAAGGTTAGATCTTGTACTTCATACCACATACATACATGTACATGTATAATCACACAACCACTTTACCATTTCCTTATAGTTTAATCAAATTGCATACTAACCAGAAATCATTGCAAATATTGCAAGTACATGTATATAACAGTGTAAATAACATTAATAAAAACTCACATTTTGACATTTTATAACTTATGGAAATGAAACTTGTTCTGAAATCACAATAATTTGTGCCCCATTTTCAGCATAAATCTGAATAATAAATGAATACAATAATTGTTTAATTAACAATATATATGGTTCTGCAACATGTTGGTGTCATGGATTTGTCACAACCTAAAGACATTGATTTATGCTACAAATAATCCTAACTTACCTGTCGTCAGTGTCGATCTTTTTGTAAGGTTATATTGAATTCTGAATGTCGCTTGTCTAATTTACAGACTTTGAATGTATGCATGCCTAATTTTATTATACATGTACAAAGTCAAAGCAAAGAACTAGAATTCAACCCACTCTCAACAGTGGGCTTGCTCTTTCAAGAACAAATGCATAGTTTTCGCTGTTAATAGATAAAGAATCTATACATGATGAGTTGGTACAACTGTTTGTGACAGGTTGAGTCAGTTGTAAAATATGTATGACTGTGAGAGGTGTACTGTCCAGAAGTACTGGTACTGTGATTCTTACAACAGACCAGACATGATACAAAACACATTAATCACCATTTAGTTGTATATAATAAGTTAATCTAACATTCCAAGGATTCTCAATAAACGAAATCATAATTTTGTATCTAGCTGGTCTTTTAGTTGAAAATAAGGCAGCTGATGCTGCATTCCATTGTTGTAATGTCATCTATACATTGGCATCAAAATCTTTCAATAAACATAAAGTCCCAATTGTAACAACATTTTGTTCATTCAAAACATGACTGAGTTCATGATGTAGCTAGTTCCAACCAAACTTCAGAGTATATCCAGTATTAGTGATAGAAAGTTCTATATAAGAAAGGTTGTATCCCACTTGATAATGGTCATTTCTGTATAAATACACATATACATGCTAAATTTTTTAAAGATAAAATGTGAATTTCAGTATTTGCAGCAATTCACATCTGCATTGACAAACCTATCATGCAAAGTGTACTGGCACAAATAAAAAAAATATTGGGGTTATTTTGAAGGTTAACATCACATATTCTGTATTCATGAATATTCTTTCATCAATGAAATAGTTAGTCTATAATTTATAAAATTGTAAGTCAGTATTTAAAAGGAAAATTGATAATGGAAGACTTAAATGAACACAAATGTATGCAATCTAAAGACAACTAATTATATGTTTACTCCGTTAATGATAATTCTATGAACACGATGAATCTACTGAATCACATCGACACATGAAATTAAGGGATTGGATATTTTATTATTTTGAATCCTTTGCTGTTTCTTAAGAGCCTCAAATGCCCTTTGTTCGTAACAATTTATTGTATAAGAATACATACTTATGTAATTTAGGGTTGAAAGAATTTGGTTAGACTCCTGCAAGTCCTCTTAAGGTATTATCTATTATATCACATATATACATTTGATCTATGGATAAACTTTGTGTCCTTTGGGTCATTGAGCATGAGTGTGCATAACAAACAATTTTAAATATGGATTAATTAAATTTAACATGTAAATTGTCAATAAAAATAACTACCTACAGTTTTACTATAATAAGAGACTTATATTCCTTTATGGTTGCAAGTTCTTTATATTGATCATTTAAATAAGCTGAATAAGCAATAAATATACAGAACAAAGAAGAGTCATGTAGTTTTTGGAAGAAGATTTGAATACACATTTAGGTTTCATTATATTTTTAGCTCACCTGCCACTGAGCCTTGACATTACTTCATGTGCATAGGACTTTGTTGTCTGTCTATTAATTTTTCAAAGTTTGATCATCGAAATGGAACCAAAATTTGCAGGAATGTTTTTAAGAGGATCACCTACTCTTCTCTTAAATCTTGGCTAGAAATACAACCTAACTGCTAGAGCAAGTAATATGTTTTGATTGGCTGACATTTGAAGGTGATCCTGGTAATTAATTTGTAACAACTAGTCTTACTGCAGCAATGGACATTGATCTTCAAGCCTTGTTTGGTGATCAGAAATCTATTTAAAATAACATCCATGACCTAGGATAACTTTACATTGAGTTCTTTGGGAACAGATGGTTTTAACTTTTATGCGGAACTTTTTGCATCAGGTTTAAAAAATTCAGAGATCTTATCGTAAAAAATTTCTTTACGTTGCATTGCAAGAAATTGTGCACTGAATGGTCAACTGACTGCTAATTGAAGATGCCTGTCTCAACCTGAATTAATTCAGAAAAAGTATTTTTATCAAAGCTCTTTTATAGATAATGTAGCAATATTCTACAAGATGTTTGTCGCCAGTCTATCAGTCTAGTCGGACAATTGCTGCCATGATGACATACACATGTATGCTTTGCACTTTGTATGGCTTAGATTTAACATGTCTGAGCAATGCAGGCTTCAAGAAACCTCTGGTAAATGAATTAAATCCCATACTTTCCTGTAAAATAAGTTAATGGTGCATACATATATTATATTAAAGTAATGCATTCATATATATTATTTGATGCATAGATTTTTGGTCATTTGAATGAACCAGTTCTATATTTGGTATAAAATATGTAGTTCAAATCTGAATTAGCATAATTATCTAAAAACTGTTATAAACCGACTGTGAACAGGACATGAACTTTGTGTTTAATAACTTTTAAATGGTACTCCAGATAAAATATCAACTAAACTTATTCAATAAGTCAAAAGAATGTCAACCAATGATTCAATGAATTGTAAACAACAACATGTCTAGGGGACTTTACTATTTTAATCCGTGATCAGGATCACCCTTGAGGGATTATATTTCTACAGGGGTATATACTAAGTTGTCTTTAGCTTGCCCTAAGTATATTACATGTTTTGTACTTCAAGTATTTATAAATGCCACCAGCAGAGCATTGAAGTTTGTTTTGTTAAAGTTTGGGTTTCTTTCAAATGTATTAATGTATTAATATCAATTAATCAAAA
>JARWCS010000006.1:1602251-1618270 GCA_034783895.1 Geukensia demissa | reverse complement strand
GGGTTCTAGGCAATGGCCACCAACAAGAAACCTCGTTGCTGACCATTGCCTAGAACCCCCATATTTAATTATAAAGGTTCCCTGAGCCCTCTTTTTGTTGCTCGCCATTGCCCAGAACCCAAATATTTGAATATAGAGGTCCCCCGAGCAACTTCACAAGTAGTGGCGTACATTTACCCTGGTTGTTTTCCCGTTTTTAAATTAATTATCTTTTTCTTTTGTAATCAATTTTTTTTTTATTCTTTGCAACTGAATTCCACACATTCAACTAAAATCAAGGCAAAAAAAAAATGATTCGTCTCAGCTGTTTGAAAATCAAAGATTCTTATTTGTAAAGATATTAATGGTAACTTCGTCAAACGTGCATGATCGAAACGCACACGGTGAACAGAAATTATACCATCAAAATGTTAAATTCATTGGTTGATTTCATTAAAATTGTCTTTCCCTAATTGAAAACGGATGCTTTTTCTTGGGAATACTTTTGACCTTTCATATTTTACCACATGATTTTACGATGAATAGCATTTAGCAATCTGATTAAATTATTCCGATCTGGATAAAATTGTTCACTGCGTTTTCAAATCAACACAGTGAGCATACTTACCAAAATAAAATTTTGATGAGATTGAGCATTTAGTTAAGCACATTTTTTTCTTTTCGTTAATCACATGACAGCAACTAACAAAAACAAAATTAACTCAATCATAATGATAACACAAGAGGGGTCGTCAGTCTCCACATTGTCTTCAAGTGTAAATGCAGTCGCGATTTACATGATATTTGTACGCTGAGCAGAGAATAAAAATATGTCACTAGGTTTCATCTCCAGTGGGTAGAACCCCTGCTAAAGAGACATTCGTTGGTTGAGCGGAATGTATTTATATATATAACCCCGGTCAGTGCAGGTGAGAATAACCACTAAGTATCAGAGGCAAAGTGGAGGTCTGCTTCAAGGCAGAACTCGTCCAATACAGATGCTCCTCGCTACTTACATACCGTTAAAGCTCGACTGGAATCCAATAAGTCCATAAGTGGTACTTCCATTGCATTTCCGACCCTTCTCAACTCGCACTTCTCAACAGACAGTCAAAATATCCCATTCCTACGATCCCCGTTCACTGTCGGAAAATTAATTTATAGTTCTGAACTTTTTCCCGCCATTAATATGACTGAAATATATTCCATTGGACGCTAAGAATCAATCAATCAAACTTTGTTTTAATAGGCAAGATTAATTCATTTACATTGATTAGAATGATGTCTGACAAAATAAATAGTGGGTAAATGTCGCCAAACCCAATGAAATTATCCGAATTGGTAAAAAAGAATCTGAAGTGGAATGCATTTGAAAGGAAATCTTTTCACATTTCAAATCTAAATCTGTCGGCAAGAAGAATCCATCTTAGACAAATTTTCTGCCCAATCTGAAATTTTTTAGGCTCTTATTTACTACATTAACTAATTTTTTTTTCTCAATTTTTATTATCGTTTACTTTTTTATAATGTAATGAAATATGAATCTTTTTTAATTGTGTCTTAATGGCTTCTCGTTTTGTTTTCTTAGAGGCGTATTTCATATTTTCAAACATTGATTTGAGTAAGCATTACAAGACTAAATGCTGCTCAAACAAAGTAAGCATACCTGGTTTAATTGTATCGTGGAGGCATTATCTGAAATACCTTCGTGGCTATTTATCATATTTAAAGTTTATTATTTCTTTTGGGTGTAAATTAGTGTTGAAATTTGCACCTAAATGTAACTGACTTTGAATTTTAATTTTCAATATAATTGCCTTAATTAAATATGACGATAGTTGGGAATTATAAATCTTATTATAATAACAGAGTAATATAAACGCTGACTAAAGATTCTATCAGATGACAAAGTTTAAAATTTTAAGAACTATTAAAGGGCTTAAATCACCTCTTTTCGAACTTCGTAATCGGTGTCCTGATATTATTTATCAAGTTTATAAAACTTCCAGAAATATGTTGATCCGGATGTATTAGTAATATTCTTACCATATTTATAACAAAAACTTTGTATTTATGCAAAATTCTTTGGATATTAATTCTAAAGTAATAAATAATAATAATTCCAATACCTCTTTAAGGAAAAGAATCTTCTAATTGACTGCAGCAAAGTGATAAAAATATTTACACGATTTTTGCAACAGATACAAAGATTTACAAAGTAAATATGGCTGCAAAAGCAAACTGGTGGCATGTGAACAAGGGCTGTCTCATCAACCATTTAATGGAACTATATTGAATCAAAAATTAGTATTTTTAAAATCAGTACTGATTCAAAAGTTAGGGTTATCAATCGGACCTCACTCGTCCAATCCCTGCAAAGCTCGGAATCAAATCAAAGCATTACCGATGCAGGAATTGGCCGGGAACGTTGTTGATTGGAAACTGTCAATCGGGGTAAAAAGTAGTCGCTGTTTGTGCCAAAATGCACGTCCACGTCAAAATAGGGAAAGTATAAGACCGGAAAAGAAAGTCTCCTACAACAATTTTGGTCGACAGACAATTTTTTCTCATTGGTCAGAGATTCAGGCTAAACAATAGGCGTCCTGGAGCTTGTGTCGTTCACCTCATTACTTCATACTTGATATAGGAAATATGGAATTCCTTCTGTGTTTTCTCATCTGTAAATTTTGGAGCTCCTACTGTATTTGTCGGTATACTTGTTCATCTTTTCATATCTTTTCCCTATAATTTGTTCTTTCTGTTTTCGTCTTTTGTCATATTTCGAAATAAACTCAACCTTAGGCCATCCGTTCAGTTTATCTGACTTCCTTGTAAAATATTTCACATTTTAAAATTTTATTGATATTAGATAAATCTGATATATGTAAATGTTCCAACGTGGAAAAAGCTTTATTTCATTCTTCTTGACAGAGTTTTGACCCAGCCGAACATAGTTAAGCTTGGGACTTTATGGAAACTGACTTAAATATCTGTTTGTCTGAAACTACTGAGTCAATTGCAACCAGACTTGGAGGTCTTGCTTTTGAAAATGTTGTCTGAAAATGCTGAGAAAATTCAAACAAACTTTGGTGGAATGGTGCTAAAAATACCGCAAACCCGCCTGCCAATCAAATTGGCTGACACAGCCGAACTTAGTTTAACAAAGGTCCTCTATGGGAAATTCACTAAAAATCCTCGTGTCTGCGAGCACTGAGGCAAAAGCAACCAAGCTACTAGCCTACTAACATAATTTTGTCTTGCATGGCCAGCTATGAAGGCCACTACAGTCAATTTAGTTTAAATAAGGACCCAATGTGAAATTCACTTATATAAGTTTGGTTGCAACTGGTTTGGTAGTGACTCAATTAAAATTAAGTCTTAATTGAGACACTACCAAGCTAGTTGCAACCAAACTTTAGTGAAATGGTTCTAAGACAGCACCAATCAATTTATGTGCCAACTAAAACGGCCCCCATTTTTGAAAATAAAGTAGAGGTGATATTTTTTTTAAAAATCTTCTTGTCTGCAACTGCTGAGCTTCTTGAATCCAAATTTTGTTGGAATGGTCATATGATGGCCCTGGACCGAAATTATGTCCAGCAACCCCGCCCAGCAACCATGTTGGTCGCCACAGTCGATCTAGGGTTGTATGGGAAATTCACAAAAAAATCTTTTTGTCAGAAGCTAGTGAGCCAGTTGCAATCAAACTTTGGTGGGTAAGTCCGATAAATCTACCAAAATGTGTCCAGTGACAATCAATATTTATAAGAACTAATATTAACTTTTTATCAGGCGTGCGATACAGGCTCCTGTAAGCCTCTCGTTTAAAAAATGTGATGGGCGAGCGTAGGACTCAAAAGGGTGGCTATAGATCAATTGATCCTTCTCAGAGCTAAAAAAGGAAATGACATGCGGTAAATCTCCTGATTTCTTCACTTGTAAAATGACGCCAATACCTAAATATTGATGGGCACATTAACGACCGCTAACAGCACAAGGGAAAAGCGCAAACCACCACTTCTGACTCCACTTCTGACTTGGGACATGAAAGTACACAAACCTTACGTTTTTATAGTTAAAACATTGGCCTCCTTTCTAATTCGAATTTTTAAATTTTAATTTCGATTTCTAAAAGACTTTATTTGATTCTTGAATTTACATAAGCTTTTTCCTCCGCCCACTCCTTCTTTATATAAAAATATGTAATATCTTTAGTGCCTATGTAGTATCATTCTTTAACGTTTTGTATAGATGTCGAAATATTAAACTTCAGCCTTATATATTTTCACACAATATTTAAAAGGCCTCATAATCCATTACCCGTACACTTGGCAAACATTTCCACACTTTAAGTGATTGTAAAAAGATTAAATCACTTTGAAAAGAATGATAAAATGTCTTGCATGCTAGTTTTAACACCCTATATATACATCGAATATTACGTTTGGACATCTTACAAAAATTCTGTCTCGAGTCAGTTCACAAATCAATAACCAATATTCGTCCTGTGAATAATGTCAATGCGTATATTAAAATATTTCTTGATATATTAAAATACTTTAAGATATAATTTGAAAATCAATTATTTGAAATAAATTCTTTTTCTTTCTTATCAATACCTCTTTTTCTTTTCAGATAGCACGTAAAACATTTCGAATACATGTCGTCTGCTAAACGATCACGTGGTCCTCCTAATCCGGGCAATGAGCCAACGGAAGAATTAGGGTATCCAGCTCTGGTACAATACACATTCGTTCCGAGTGACACTGAGAGTTCGGAACTTCTCGTATCTGAAGGTGATATTGTTCAGTTAGTGTATAAGGTAGGCGGTTGGGTTTTTGTGAGAACTTATAACGGAAAAGTTGGATACATTCCATTTTCATTTTGTAAGGAATTAGAAAGTTCAAAAGAGGTTGGATCAACATATAGTAAGACTGGATTTAAAAGAAATTCTGTTGACATTTCGGAATTTACTAATTCTAGTGACAGTTTATCTGTTTTACATGTAGCACCTAATATAAATGATAAATCTAAACAAATTCGACGATCTTACAGCACAGGAAACAAAAGTACTCATGAATCACTAAAATCACAGACAAGATCTGAGAAACGAGTTCATTTTGCAGACCAACCTAAAAGTCGAAATTCATGTGACATTTGTCGTAATTTCCTAACAAGCTTTAATAGTATTGGGTATAATACCACTAATGTTGGTCAAAAGAAAGTAAATTTAAAACCCCATAAGCTTCTTAAATTGTTACAGACAATTTCTAAAGAGGGTCTCGTAAATTTTGGCAATACGAGGCCAACCAGCAATGCTCAATCAGTTATCGGTCAAATCACGGATAATCGCATTAACAGGCGAGTAAACAGTTCCGATTTTCCTATAAAATTTGGAAATTTTTGCAATCAATGTGATGTTTTAAAGGATATTTTTAAAAATTCTAATAGATATTCCATGTCGGACCTTTACTCAACAATCCGGAATCTGCATTCACATGCGCTGGTGGACTCAGATTCAGAGCAAGAGGACAGCGAAAGCAATGACGTGGTTGAAAACAAAAGTGGACACATGCAAAATGGCGGACCTATTATATCTTCCGCCGAGAATATACCAAAAAGATCAATTTCGTTTAAGGAATCAGTCAGACAGCAAAAAGTAGAGATTGTGAGAAATAACTCTTTTAGTGGAGTAATGGACAGTGAACGGAATGATATCATGAATATTAGTGTTTCTCCGTCAGAAGAGAAAAGAGGAACTTCAGAATCATTAAATGCAAATATCACTGCCGTTACATGTACAAGAGGTGCAAAGGATGCACAAATAAACAATGGTGTTGGTAATGATCCAATAAATCCAGAGACTAGAAATCATAAGATAAATAACTATTTCCCTGAAAACTCACAAACTAATATTGGTCCACCTATCACAAATGGATTTGAAGAAGATATGACTGATTTCAGATCCGCGGAATATCAGCCTCCATTATTTAACAAATGGCGGCATGTAAATGGGTCTTTGTCGCCTGAGGTAATGACACAAAGGCCGCCCGGCATAGTGAGAGAACAAACATTTGAATATGAAAGTTTAAAATCTAGAAATAAAGAAGTAAATTTTAACGACCCGCGAAAAGAAAACTTAAATCTGACGTCGGTGTGCGAACGCAACCATGACAGTTCCACAACAGAAATACCTATACAAAATTTTTCAAAGGACAGTCGACGAAAACCGATTGTTTCAAACGTAGATCTTTTGCTGGACGAAGGTGACGTTTTTCACCAAAAGTCTCAAGAGCACTCCTTATCAAACGGGACGGGAAATAACTCAGGGATGATAACAAAGTGCTTTACAACATATGGACATCTAGGTGGCTTTCATTCGGGTGCCAATGCGGGTAGATCGATGACGTTGGATCGAAACTTTAAACATTCTAGTCAATTTTCAAACAGTGAAAACTTTGATAACGTTCAACAAGAACGAAATCATGAAAATGCTTATCAGGAGTACGATAAAAGTTATCCAAAACAAATTGAAACTGATAGCGCAATAGATCGACGGAAAATCGTTGCCAGAAAAGTTAATCCAGTAACGTCTCCCAGGAATCTAATGACCGCAAGTGGTAAGTATAGTGATCACTTACTATGTCATATTTAAACGTCAATTTTTAACCTTGATCAATGGAAGATCATCTCAAAGACATCAAAACTTTATCGTTTTAAACGGCGTTGTCTGTGTTCAATAAAGTTTGAATGGTTATCAGAGAATTTGTTTCGTAGTTGGTTAGCACTTTAAAGATTGATTGAGATTCTTGTTACATTAGCTTGTTTGTGGCTTGCTTGCTTGCTATGTATGGTTAAGATCACCAGTAATCATGGCGCACTCTTGATTTTAAAAGAATCGCAACTTCACAAATTGGGAGCCACAGTGAAAAAGAAACGAAACAAATTCTGCACCTATTGTTAAAGGGGGTCCTTAATGTTAAAAATCTTGTTATCTTGTTTTATGTGGGTTTTATATCTGACCTTTCCTTGTCAAAGGGGATTCAGTTTCAGAAATTGACAGAACTTAGAGTTTTTTAAGTTCCGTAAGTGATTCAACGATTTCTTCTGTTACGGAGATGGAGTATGGTCTCCTTGACATTAACCCAATATCTTCTTTTTTCTATCTGTGGTCATATAGTTTGTCAGTTTTTCATGTCCAACACCCCAGGTTTAAATCCGTAGTTTTAGATATTTTAGGAAACTTAATCAAGTCGAATTATCTCTGTAAATTACCAAAGATAAATTCTGTACAACAAATATCATTTTTCCCCATAAATCGTTTTGGACTCCTCGACCCCCAGCAGTATTGTAGGAATTTCCTTCTAATCTGGTTGTATTAATTTTCATTTGTTTATCACCATATTATTATACGAGTTACTGAGGATTCAGTAATCTTAGTTTATCCCTAAGCATTAAATTATCTCACGTTTACGAAGTCCTTCTAATCTTTATACAAATTAATGCCAAGTCTAGTCCATAGAAAACCTTGGTCCTGTCAGTATAAGACTGACATACCAAATGTTGTTCAAAACAAAAATGTACTTGAATGTTATAAGATAATGGAAGAGATGAAACTTTTATAATACTTTGATTTAACCCTCTTATTGAAAACATGCCTAGTATTGGAAAGTTCGGACATCTCCACAAAAATGTTGTTATTTACTTAATCAAAAACCTGCAGTCACTTCAAATTAGAACTATCTTAAAGTCAAGAGCAAAAAATACCCCCAGAAACATCATAAAATAAACAAATTGCAAAACATAATTTAATCAACATGCATTTGACGTTTAGTTTTAGAACCAGAGTAAAATATCTTAGGAAAAATAGACAAAACCTATTAAGCCTATTCTAGTCTGTTCTTAGGCAACAAATTGGAGAAAATATGGCACACTAAATATGGACATCCATTATCTTAATCTTGTTTCACTGTAACTTAGGAAAAAGCTAGACGATCTCTAGAAAAAGGCACAAATTGAAAGGGAAGCAAAGTCTAAAATATAATCATTTTTATCCACGTTATACATTAAAAAGTTCTTCAACTGAAAATTAATGCAAAAACTGCCTTTTGCCGACTAGATGCTGTCCGGAAATAACTTTATACACAGACATTAAACATAAAACCACATTTTCTTTTGATTTATTTGGAGAACAGCTGAATATTTTTTCCATTTGTAACTTCTTGTTAAAATACTTGTCAAATCTTCAAACATATAAAAGTATATGATATAGTTCAGTGTTTACTGGTTACAAAATTGAACTTTTTGTTACGATAAGTAAATGTATATTGCTTATTTCATTTGTATGTTTAATTTTGTTTATCAATACCGATTATGTGCGGATAATCCTTAATTATATACTTTTGTAATATATTGACCTCTTTATGTGGGTTTCTTTTGTACAGAATATCGACTTTTCAGATTTTGTTAATTTTCTTTTTACATATTCTTGTATTTAGAGTATTTAAATTACAACTTTCATTCAAATATGACATGAACACAATATAAAACATTTTGTTGATTTTCAAGTTTATAAAATTTTTTGACTTTGCTGTGTATTTAATTTATAAATTATCGAATCGATACAAATAAGTATTGCAGACTTTAGGTCTTTTGAAAATTATCGTTGGTATGGGTTTGTGATGCTGTAAGACAAACAACTATCTATATTTTGGGGTTCTTTACGTACCAGATCTATTTTTCAAAGCATTAAACCTAAAACAAACAAATATATTTGGTCAAAAAGCCCAAATGTTCTTCAAAGATCTGTTTTTTATGTATTTATCTAATTTGACATTTCCTAACCGCACACCGTGATCCATAAAGTTGTAAAATTATAGGAAATTTTATTCTCTCGTATAAAGACAACTTTTCTTTAAATCGATGGATTTTCCGTGTTAAAGTACAATTACACAAAAATATTTTCCAAACATAAACTTTACCGCAAGGTGCCCATTAAATTTATTTAAATTTATGTGAATTGTTAATCGAGGCATATATTATTCTGTCAACAGACATTTAAAGTGATCCTAAATACTTCAACTCATCTTTTAAGGATTTAAGGGACATGTATATATCTTGTAGTCAAGTTTCTCTGTGTATAAATATTTTGATGACAAACTTTATACTTTAAGGAAAGGCGCCCAATATTTGTATAATAAGTAAAAAATACTTAGGTTATTTACATTATTTAAAGTCCAAAACTAATAAAAGAATTTCGCTTTTTGAAATTAATGAATCAAATTTTTTGCTTTAGTTTAATTTATATTGAATTTGTTTGCATATATTATCCTTAAATGTTGATACACTTGACCCGCTCTACAGATAATTCGTGTCAACATATATTTAATACACAAACAAATAGAAGTACTTCCAAATGAATATTTGCCTGTTAGGGACATTTAACCTAAATAATGTTTTTTTAGTTATAGATACTAGAAAACATTCAATGTATTGCAAAACCAAACAGTTCTTTTCACCGCGGTGGAGTTTTAAAATGCAAATTGAAAACAGGAGCGTATAAAAATAAGCGAAATATGAAAAGAAATCTGAGAAAAATAACAAACTATCAAAGCTACCCAAATTACGATACCTGTTTATAAGAAGACCCGGCGTGTAGATGGTTACTTCCAAAAGCAGAGGAAATAGTACATGCGGTAACATCATCTTATAAGTTTTAAATTCATTGTCCAGTTTATTCATTGCTATCACAATGTGTTTATTTTGGTCTGCTGTAGAGTTGTGTTTGACTACAGATGGACTTGTATCTGAAATAATATTTTTCTCTTTATTGTAGGGCCATTAATGGGAAGGAAAAATGATAAGGACATACGAAAATCACTTCTAGAACACTCGGCAATGAAAAAGACAATGGGCAATCCGTCAGAACCTATTCGCACACAGCCGGTGCGTGCCCAACCTATGCGTGCACAGCATGACATTGCAAACCACAACGAGACTGCCCCAACATCTAACCGGACGGTTTTAGTGAAAAAATTCAATAAACAAATGTGGAGACCCTCACTTGCTGGTTCAGAAGGGTCCGACCAAAGACCGTTTTCTCCTTTCGGGGGAACGCTACCGCCATCAAAAATTGTAAAAAAGAAAGTCGTTGAAGTATTTGTGTGACACGTTTTTCATTTCATTTGCATATTCTTGGTTGTTTTTTTTCTGCATTTGCAAGTGTTATTTATATGTGAATGCATTATTGTTTTTTTCTGCATTTAATTGCAGGTGTTATTTATATATGTGAATGCATTTTTGTTACATACTTAAATTTTAAAATAAGCCTTTGAACATCAACCAATTTAATTATTTTCTATTTTCGTTCGTGCAGCATAAATTAAACCTAAAAACGATACTAAATGGATTTAAAACAAATATTATGAACTTAAGAATCGGGACTTTAAAAAATCTGTCATCCCTTTTTGATTCCACGTTGCATACGGCGTTACATTTCAGTTTACTTGATAATTTGAACAAGAAACACACACTTTAATTTCTGTTTAAGCAATAAATCAGATCTTCAGGGCTCACACTAAACAAAATGACATTTTCAAGGCACAAGTGAGACAGAAAAGGGAAATTCAAAATGGCATATCGTCTTTTTTTAATCTTTGACAAAACAGTAAAAAAACAATTCAACCATTCAAATATTTCAAATATCAGGCTATCGGATATAGAATCCTGAGTGGGTGAAATGGGTCATAAGAAAAGGTGTGGGTGCAACAGAATCATAAAAAATAAACATTGAAAACTGAATAAAGCAAGTCAAACATATCAGAACTGAGGAAACAAACACCTACTTTCCATATCAGACAATTAAATCAATGTATCACAAAATGCGTGTACTGTATGGCCATCTCGTTGATTGACAACTTGTCAGCAGTGCTCGACGTCAAAATGTTGGAAATCCTGTTAAAAAAATACAGTAACAATAAGAGCAATCACCAGACCCCTAAAAACAATCTAAATAAACAGGAGTCCAAACTAAACTAAGGATTACCTCTGCATCAAAAGGAAGAGCCTTAAAATTTATGGTAAATTTTTATTAACTTTGAACGGAAAAAATTAAGACATTTTTGTCATTAATCATGCCAGGTAAAAGTGTGAATTTCATTTCAAGGTTTTGAAGTATCCCTGTTTCAAATTTGAACGAACAAGATTTCCAAATGCATTGTAAAATACATATACATGTATTGTTTGCAAAAACGTTTAGTCTTAATTAGTGGAAAACGGCATTGAAACTGCATGTAGCCTACATCTTCATTTCTTCATTAAAGCGAAGACCACAGATCACGATTACGTCATATTTTTTATATTTATGAACATTGTATAGTTCTACCCAACATAATTAAAACGTCAAATGCAAAAACGTCAAGTTCTAAGTACAAGAAGCTACCATTTGAAGCCGCACATTGCATACAGGAAGTAATTAGTTTAAAATCCTCTTTTCCCTTTTTCTTTGGCAATATTAAACGCTGAACCGATGTGTAAAATAGAGGAGACTGGGGTTGAATGAGCCAGTCACTGGATATCGATAATGTTGGATAATATTCGGACATACTTTTAAGTGTTTAATGCGCCAATTTTCGCTGTGTTCACTGAAAAATGTAGACTCGGTGCATTGATATTGAAGATTTTATATAACCACGGTCTCCTCTACTTAATAAAAACGACCTGCCAGCAAAACCGCACAGTTTAACGGAACTACGTTTTGAAAACATATTTCTCCAGTCTCGATAGACTGAAGAGAATACGATTTATCAACGGCTAACATTATAAAATGTTCTCCATATAAATACATACAAGCCGAACCCTGAACATGCAGTCATGTAATTGTAATTTTGTACGAAAGGAGTACATACAACTTTAAACATTATAGTCAAAGCTGTCTCTAGCATTGGAAACAAGTCATCAGCATGATTGAAAAAATTTCTACTAATTGAAAGCAAGATACAGTCGGTAATAAATAAAAAAACATATCAAGACGTAGGCTTCAATCATCTGAAAAGGAGTTTAGTAAAAATCAGAGGTCAACCATCAAAATTATCCATTCTGAACAAAATATCAAAGCAAAATTCAACTAATACTTAACAAATCCCGTAACGTAATTTGATTAGTAGTGGTTATTTGAAATTTAAATCACATTTCATGAAAATGTATATATTGCCTAGCAACTTTATAACCCAACCTGAAATGCGTGAAAATAAAAAATATATATTAACAAACCTGAAATACTCACATTTGATCGAGTTCGGCAAAAGCAAGACTTGCTTAATAACAGATTTAAAATAATCAAATAAGAATATTTTTACTTTTAAACATTGGTATACAAGTGACATTTTATGACAAAATTATTTGTTTGTTTGATTGGGGTTTAACGCCACTTTCAACAATATTTCAGTCATATCGCGGCGGTCAGTTTTACTGGTGGAGGAAGCCGGAGTACCCGGAGAGAACCACCGACCTGGGGCAGGTAACTGACAAACCTTATCACTTGAGATGCGAGTTAAACGCAAACCCGTTTTTGTATGGTACAAACCCAGGCGCGAACTCACGCCGTATAGGTGATACGATACAGTGACCTGTACAGGTAATTTAAATCAACTACCTAGACCACTCGGCCACCCAGGCCCCAATCAATTTTGGAAAACATTTAACATGCTTGACACTTGTTTCAAGGAGTAATCTCTAATCAGCAGCATTTAAATCAAAACACATATGAACACCAATATCAATACATAGTAAAAGTAAATACTCATATAAAAAACAAAATAGGCAGCCAAATCCAGCGGTAGAATGAAGCCTTCTCCGTAAAATCAGGGTTTTAGAATTAGATTAACGGATAATTGTGTAAAATGGTATTTGGTAAACTTCATGTCAGACAAGACCGACGAATGAGGTTGTGAATACTCTCGACAAAATAATGCAGCCCTAGCATTAATCGACTTCCAGATTAATGCCAATTAAGTTGATACCATTGTCTCATTTTAGCGTGCGGATCGAATGCTCCAAGCACGAATATCTAGGTATGATTTAAGCATGAAAATGATAAGATATGGGGTAATGGCAAAGAGACTGCACTCCTACAACGACAAAACAGATGAATTAACAAATCTAGAGGTCTCTCAAGGCCTTTAACAAGGGTGGAATACCTCGCCTTGTAAAAAACTCTAAATCGGCCCAATTGAAAATCGACTCCAGTTGTTTAGCTGTTTAACTGTGGTCCGTTTTATTTTAAACTCGTCAAAAATGTTTTAGAATAGTTTCAAATTTTCTTTTGTGTAGCATTACACTTTACCTTGGGATCTTTATGAAAACGAAAATATATGGGATAAATTTCAGAGAGACTGACTCAGACATTTACCAATTAAGAGCTCTCCGCAATGCCTTCAACAAACGTGAAATGCCCCTCCGTGTGAAAAACTGTAAATCGACCCAGATTAAAAAACGATTATACGTAAAATAATACCACAACTACCTGAAATGTTATCAAATATAAATATTGTTATTAAAGAAACAACTTTATGCAAATGCAAATTTTGCGAATTCAGATACTTCTGTGCGTTAAAAGCAAACACGGAATGTTATTATTTCAAATATTTCTGCACTGAAAAACAGATACCCATATCTACTAATCACAGGAAATGTCGGCTTACAGAATTAAAAAAAAAGTTCTTACCTAGACTATATGCAAAATCTCATTTCTAATATAAGAATTATTATTCCTATGTATATATGCTGTATTTATTTCATTATGATGCTACACTGTAGAACTTCCTTCTTATTCATTCTGAGCTACTGTCAATCAAAACGTCGATAAAAGGTTTTATATTCATAATGGAACTGTGAACAATATGTGTTCAGCATAATTAATGGAATCTTAAATATCACTTGGGCTTACATAAACCAATGTAATTGCCACGGAAATGGTAAATATCATTTTTATCATGAATTATATACCGGTCGTTATAGGAATAAAGCAAATGGTTACACGCACTTACAAGCATTTTATATTTTATCTAAATTTAATGTCTTTTATTTAATTAAATGTAATAATTGTATATTTAGTCTACAAATGTCATAGAATTCACATAAAACAATGAATTCTGAATGATTCCTTAATTTGACAAAAAATATTCTGTAAATGAATAATATAAAAATATGAGCTAAGGCATGATTGTCCGAGAGACAGCCATCCATCAAATAACAGTCGAAATTCAACTTATACAAGTCAAATTACGGCCTTCAATCATGAACTGGAGTCCATACTATAACGGAAGCTGTAAATGGCCCCAAAATCAAAGATGAACCAGTATCTCCAGTCAAATTTACTGCACAGAAAGCTGGCTTTTCATCAATTTTAGTAATTATTGCAAAATCTGCAAGCGGTCAGTATTAGCAAGTGTATAAAACACGAAAAATGTGATCATAGCATCTTTTCTTCATACAGGTAAGTCATTATTCCTGTCAACGCTGAGTAATAAAGCTATTTAATTGATATAAGCTTTATAATTCGACATGGAGCTTGTTATTTGACATTAATTAATTGCAGAATGATTTGTGGAAACATCTACTTTCTGAATGTTTCTTTTGGTGAAGCTGCGTGAATTTGACAGTCAACCAAAGATTTATTTTGTATTTAATACAAAAATGAAAGATGCGGCATGACGGTCCATGAAATAGTCATCCACCAAACAACAGTCGGAATTAAACCTCAACAGGTCTCATCACGGTTTTCAATAATGAACCGGAGTCAATACTATAATGGGAGCTGTAGAAGCCCTCGATGATACAAAATGTGAAAATTTATTCATAACACCAGACAAACGAACAAATATCTTAAAATTGGTGAACGAATAACAATAAATGACTATTCAAACAACGACATCCACTAAAGTTCAAGATCCTGGCGCAGTTTGTATTCGGCAGGGTTAAACCAGTTTCCGTTGAATTCACGTCCGGAAATTTCTGTAACTTTCATGCAATTTAATATATATTCGAGATAAGAAATTTCTACGTCAACACAACATTTTGCTATTTTCTTGGGACAATCTACAACTTTTCACAAGTTAAGGGTTTTTGTCAAGGTCTCATGAAGATCTGCATATCTTAACTATTTAGTAGTTTTCGCTGAAATTTGAAGGGTCTATTTAATATAAACCCTGAATTTCCCTTTTTCTCTAAGAGTTTTTTCTTCATCAACAACTTAATATTATCAAATGCTTCTCATTATCATACTAAGAAATTACAAGGCTTCATTATTAGCAAATTGTTTTGTCTTATTTCCTAATATTCTGTGAATGTTTTGCTTGTCAGTATCCATGACTCGTAGGGAAGGTCAATTAAATATGGGCTAAAAAAGAAAAAAATGACCATTTGACACGTCTCCTGCTCATCAGTTGCCTGAATGAAATAAAATTACCTGAAATATTCTATTGTATCTTATCATTCTACGTATAATGAAATAATAATGAACTATAATGGTCAATATAATAAAAATAGTTTTGTGTCTGACTCGTAATTTCCCATGAGAGCAACCATTAATCAATCAATAATAGAAACATTGAACCCATTTCGGAAACATACAAAATGGTGTACTGAATCGAATAAATGTTTTATTTATGTTTTCACTTATTCTATCAATGTTATAGCAGTGTTTATTTTCCAAACGTTTTATGCAGTTAGAATCACTACTTGATCAAGACGCAAAGTCTATCCTTAAAATAACTGCTAGAATATCATAATCAAATACGTTTTACTACTATAACTCATTTTAGTATATGAAATCAAGACCGCCTAGGCGTTGTAATAGCTAGCGTTCTCGCCTCTAGTGAGAAAGGTCATGGATTAAATCCCCTGGTAGGGTCAGACCAAAGACATTAAAATTTGTGTTTGCTTCATCTCCGTTAAGCACACAGCTTTTAGAAGACCAGTCTTTGATCTTTCTTTTAGGAGAAAGATCAAAGACTGGTTGGCCCGGAGTCAGAATTATATTC
>JARWCS010000006.1:1560837-1573678 GCA_034783895.1 Geukensia demissa | reverse complement strand
CTCCTCTAAAACACTAGGCCAAATGGAACCAAACTAAACAGGAAGCAATTTATAAAAGGTCATTTACAAAGTTTGCTCATTTTGTCCAGATTGAGAAAAAAGGGCGCCATGGACAATTCTTGTTTCTGATTAGCTGAAACATAAAACAAATTTTCTCCTGAAAATGCTTGACCAAATGGAACGATATTTTACAGAAAGCATCTCATAAAGTTTCCTAATTTCTTCTTGATCCAACCTAAACATGGCAATAATAGACGATTCTTGTTTCTGATTGGCTTATGCATTTGAAGTTTAAATTTTAAAAAAAACTTCAGCAAACAATACACACAATCACAATTCATCATTTTATAAATGAAATCAAGGCAAAGGTCAACTATTAGGTCGAATACAGTATCTTTTTGTAGGAATTTTAATTTTTTTCTGTAGTGTTTTATTACATTCCATGATATCCATTATTAATGATCACAATTCCAAATTTCGTCAATTTATTTTTTATTTTGTAGGATGCAATGTGTTATGCTGGAGAATCCAAAGACATAAAGATAGCCGAAGAATTGATAGCATGGTTCCTTGAGGAGAAATATCATGAATGTTTCGCTGCATGTCTGTTCCAGTGTTATGATTTATTACGACCAGATGTGATACTAGAGTTAGCGTGGAGACACAATATTATGGACTTTGCTATGCCATACATGATACAGGTTGTGAGAGAGTATATATCCAAGGTATGTACAACTTAGTCATTTGAAACATCAGGTATAATAGTTGGCTTTCTAAAACTAGGATTCATACTTTCACTGAGTATTTGTCAAATAAATTCATTCCTAACTAACTTCATGCACATAATTATCATAATTATACCCCTGCAAACAAAGGTTAGGGGAAAAAGGAATCGCCATATGCGTCCTTCCATGTGTCCACTTAACTTGTAAGTGCATCTGCTACTTAAACCAATCAATGGATTTCAGTGAAACTTTACATAAACATAAAACACAATAATTAGATTTGCACATAGGAAGGAAATTCATCTTAGCTCATTTCAAGGGCAGATTATCTGTGGGAGAATTAGGGTATATTTTGTGAGTTTTGCTCACTGTATGTCTTGTTACAAACAACTTTAACCAGATATACAGAAAATTTTGGCTTCTGAATTAATTTAATAAGTTTTTGGTTAAGGGTGGAAAACCAGTTGACCAAAAAAAAGAAGAAAGAAATCTTCACATTTTATCATAAAAACCATTGTCTTGTACTGCAAAGAAAAGATTGGTTGCATTATTCACAATTACATGTATCTTTTATCATGTTTATTACCCAGATTATTGAGGTTTATTTTCTGTAAATGAATATAATGATTAATTGCTAACATCTTGATGTTTTGGTTAAATGATTTAAATGTCAAATCCTATCAGAGAATGGCATGTAATATAGCATTGTGACTCGTATTGCTGAAATCGACAAAAAAAAACTGAAGTAAAATAGAATTAAAGTCAATAATATGTTCTAAGAACAACTTGATCAGATTTGATAAAAAGTTAATTCTAACACAAAAATGTGCATCATGCCATTCCCCAAAATACAGAACTATACAATGGTCAAGAATTCTTGGCACAGTTTCTTTAGTCTGTATGGACATTTTTTTTTACAGGTTGACAAGTTAGAAGAATCAGAAGCTGTCAGAAGTGAAGAGGAACAAAAAGCAGAAGAAAGACCCATTGTTCTTGGTAAAATTTAAATTTTATATAAATGATTAGAAAAAAAATCAATTTAATAAAATTCAAAAGGTTCTGTTGAATTTTTTTTAAATTATGATTGGAATACTTATATCCATACTTAATTGTATTTGTTTCTGATATTCTGTCTGTTACTATGGTGTTATATATAATAATTTTTACCCATTAATGATCCAGAGCAAATTGGCCAGTTCAAACCAAAGACAATGAAATTGGTAGTTGCTGCTTCTCTGCTAAGCAAGCAGCATTTATTAGTAAGAGCAAAGACTGGTCGACCAAAAGTCCAGACTAAAGTGTCAGAATAAAATGGCATGTCTTCTTGCCAACTGGCTTTCATGAGCTATCACCTTATAAATCTGACTCAGCATGTTGGTATAGTACAAAGCAGGGTTCATTCATCATCATACATTAATATGCTACTGTTCTGAATATGCATGAAATATTTGCTGCTGAATGTTAAGAAACATTAATTTAATCAATCAATCCAAAGCAAATTTATGGGACCTGTAGAAGCTTAATTTCTACTGTTATTTTGTGGATGGCTGTCTCATGGACAATCATGCCACATCTATTTTTTAAGATGAATTTTTGTTTTGTAAATTTCCTATTTTTCTCCTGGTTGGAGTGCAGTCTCTCTGACATTTACTCCATCTTTTCATCTTCATATTGCCTGTGTAACAACTGTTTCCTGTAAGTACATGCCTCTCAAAGTGTGTGTTTACATGTAATATTCACTTATACTTCCAGGTGAGCAACAGTTGATGTTGACAGCTGGACCAGCTGCAATGATGCCACCACAAGCTCCATCACCTGTACCAGGCTATGGCCAATATGGTGTGCCACCCAACCCATATGGCTACGGCATGTGAAAACAATGGCCTTCCGCATGAAGCCAATTATGTAACAAATTCCTAGGAACATATTTCATTTATCATATGTCATCTTGTGTGAATAAAAGAATGATTATAAATGGGAACAGTCGCAGTGGGACCTCGCCTGAATGAAAGGTGTCGATTCAGTTGTTATCGTTTACTTGTGACTTTCAGATTTAAGTTATATATTGTGATTTTATTTAGGAAATATTGGCATTTTGTGTTGTTTTTATTGTTAATATGTGTTTTTTGATTTGAACAAAAGTTGAGAATAATTTTTGCAGTAGACTGAAAGTGCTTATGAAGTCTTTTTCCGTGTAATTTACGAAAATCATATCACATGCATGGTTCATACTTTTTGCCGTTTTCCAAGTTTTGTTGAAAAGATACTCAGTTCGTTTATTTATTAATATTATTATATTTTATAAATATCATTTGAAAATTATTATTTTATATTTCTAATTCTACTTGGTGCAAATATTGAATGTAATGATTTCAGTATGCATGTTACAGTGCTCGCCACTTTATGGCATAAAATATAAATCAGATTACAGCACACACAAATGTTTTTTTTTTTTAGCGTGTGGCAAAATTGACAAGAATAATTTTCAATACATGAACTTGTACATGTTTGATCAAAATGTCATAGTAACAAACATTCCAAATTTCGTGTATGTTCATAATTCACTTTGCTTAATTTACATGTTGATAGGGTTCTTTCCCAAGAATAGATAGTGAAATGCCTGTGTCTGGAAAAATAATATTGCGTCTTAGTTCTTGGAACAAGTTGTTTTAATTTGTAGCTGGAATTTTAATAGGTTTCAAGATTTTGCTAATTCTAGCAATAGAAAGGTTGTAGATGGGAATTTGAAGGTAAAATTTGTTCTTAATATTTTAAAATTATCATTTAAGATGTACAAAATTTTAATTGCTAATTGTTAATATATTCTTTTCCTGTAATGATTAATTAATGTATCCTAGGAAAGTTAAAATGTTATTTCTAATTTCAATTCTTTTCATATTGCATGAATATTATAGCAAATATTGCTTCTGTTTATCAAGGTTGAAATGTAACTGTTTTTAAAGGACACTCATGTGACCTGTTTTTAGGGGACATGTATATTTATATGAGACAAAATTTGATGTTTGAAATTGGCTGTTGCATCTTTTTTCTTTCTTTGAAGTAAAATGAAAAATTGAGAAGAGAATATTCTATCTCTGCACTTTTATAAGTTGTAGTAGGAATGTGAGTAGAAATGTGATAGAGAAAAGATGCATGGATATTTTGATGATTATTTATTCTGTAATAGATAGACAAGCACTTTATAATGGAAGGTACTGTCTGTATATGATAGCACATTGTTAATTTGTGTCGTTCATTAAACATTGTAATTCAGGAAATCATAGATAACTTGTTACTGTGACTGGGTATAACGATTCATCAAAAACTTTTGATCTCCCAAGAAGTGCACAGCTATAAAAATATAGTAGTCTGTTTTTAGAAGAAATGAATTTTACTGTGATAATTGAATGGCCATAAAGCAACTGTCACGGCATGGCCTGATAGGAATTCTAAACATATTTCCTATGACTTAAGGATACAGAAGTTCTAATCAGTTTAGTTCGTAATAAACTTATTAAATATTAATTATTTACCCAGTCATGGTTAGCAAATCATAATCACAGCTTTGCAAATCATTCAGAAGTGTTTTTATCCAATCAAAACTGTTCAGTGATAAGTGTGTATATAATGACAACTTTTGATTGGTTGAATGGTGGCTGTGCCTGTAACACTGTTGTTATAGACCATAGTTATATGATATATAACAAATAAATTGAATAAAATAAAATGATCATTATCAATTTGTCTTACATTGTATTAGTTGTATGGAAATTTCACTTTTTAATCAATTTTGGTGTTTTCAGTCCTAGCCATTGGACTGTTTAACAGTTCTCAAAAATGGAACTGAAATTTGCAGGAAATTGAAAACTGTATGAAAGGGACATTAAACTTAAAAAACTTATCATTTAGTGTAAATTTGTGCATTAAAGATGTGTTATTTTTATTGTAACCAGCCAAACAAACAAATAATTGGGCCAAAATTTGAAGGAAAAAAAATGTGAAGAAGCAAGAATTTGCCGATGATTGCACAGGCTTTAGCTTTTGTTATCACTTGGCCTCCGGCAACTGTAAATTTCAACATTTTTATCTTCTCTTTGAAACCCCAAGGCCAAATGGGGTCAAACTTTACAGGAAGCTTCTATGTAAGGTCCTTTTCAAAGTTTCATCCCAATCAGACAACCAACATTGCTGCCTTGGGCAGTTATTGTTACTAACTGATTAATTTTTAAAAAGTCCTTTCCTCTGAAACTACTAAGCCAAATGGAATCAAACTTGATAGGAAGCATCTATGGGAGGTCCTTTACAAAGGTTCGTAGTTTTGTCCATGTCAGACTACAATTATGGCTTCCACAGGCAATTCTTGTTTCTGATTGGCTGTTTTTAAAAAGTCCTATCCTCTGAAACTACAAAGCTAAATGGAACCAAACGTGACAGAAAGCATCTATAAAAGGTCCTTTACAAAATTTCCTTGTTTCATCCTAATCGGACAACCAACATGGCAGACATGGGCAATTCTCGTTTCTGATTGGCTGAAAACGCTAGGCTAAATGGAGCCAACCATGACGGGAAGCATCTATGGAAGGTCCTTTACAAAGGAAGTACCGGTAAGTTAATTACATGTCAAAAGTTGCATTCGAACATGGGGTCCACTCGCACGCTACTTAGAAATTGCGTAAATTTTAAATTGTAAACTGCAGAAATAGTAAAGTTTTAATGAGACTGATTTGCTTAGGTATTAAATTCTTTAGACATTCTTTGTGATATCAGTAAAGTTTTAATGAGACTGATTTGCTTAGGTATTAAATTCTTTAGACATTCTTTGTGATATACTGATATTTTGAAGATTTGTTCATTTGAATGGTCAAGTAACAACTAAAGTGCTCATGGATTTTATACTTGATTGGCTTGATTAGGTATCTTAATGCAACATGAAAATTGACCTTTCTAGATTAATGGTAAAAAATTTTGTCCAGCATCCCCTCCCGACATTCAAGATGGCTGCTGATACTTAATATAGAAAAAACATTGTTCGTACAGGTGCTTGAAATCCTTGAAAATGAAAGTTGGAAAATTGAGGACTTGAAGGAACTTGAAATATGGAAAAGGTCCTTGAATATCAAAATTTGATGAACGTACAATTTATTGTTTAAATCAGAGACATATAATACTTGTATTATATGTCTCTGTTTAAATGTTAAAAAAGTTGGACTTGCTCAATTTCCACCCGTCACTCATTTATTAATTATTCAAAAGTGAAGACCCCCGAGGCCGGACGGTGTATAGAAAAAAGCCGTTTGGTTTCTCCGCTAGCAGATAAAAACCCTGCTAAAACCGTTGGTTTGATCGAGATGCATAAATACTCGATATCAATTCTAAAAGGTTGTCTCGTGGGAAAGAATAGGCACTAGGTATCAAAAAGGGACGTGCCTGGTTGTAGGGATGTTTATATTCAAATCAATCCGAAGGAGCCGTGTTTACAGAAGGCCTCGTTCTAAGCACGTTGAAGACCCAGGCTTGTAACCGCTCATTGTGAATGTTCATAAGGTTACATCAGTAAAATTTCTAACCCTGTCCATTCCGTTATTTTTCCAATGGCAGCCTGAAATCAAGCCTTTCCTCTCCCCTGCTAACAGTCTACATATTGGTTTTATTGTTTGTTATTCCAGTTATAGATATGGCAAAATAATTTTCTGCTGAGGTTAAGCAGCAACAAGTCAATTAATTCGTCAAAAATGAAGTGAATGGAAATCCCCAATTTTAACACATTATCAATTTTTTTTCCAAAAACAGATACAAATGTGGTTGCCTCACGTGGATTTTCAGAAAAAAAAATTGAAGGTCACGAAAGACAACAGTAGACACTGAGAGAGTAATTTAGCATTTTTCTAAACAATTGTATTCTAGAAGTGCAATGCAGATCCAACCAGGAACGCTACCGGGCTTTGGAAATAAACCGTATAGTTTCTCCGCCTGCAGGTAGAACTCCTGCTACAGGGGTGTCTGGGCAAGATGTTTTAATACTCCCGAGAGCAGTCGGGGTGAAGAAAAATTTGTTGCTCGGCTTCTCCACCTGAAGGTAGAATCCATCCTATTAGCGTCCATCGGATGGGTGAGATTGAGATAATGAATTTCCAACCAACAATCTTCGAAGGTGACGTAAAACAATCTGTCCCGGGTTGGGAGAAATGACACGCTATAGCACGGAAAATAATACTTTGCAACAACTTGTTAGACAGATCCATTTTAGGACAACTGCAAACGCTAAATTTTCCAAACATGTCCACTGTTTGGCATCGATGACAATAAGAAAAGTCCCCGTCCTGACCCAACCCTCTCCTTGTATGATTTATTTTTTTTTTGTCAACCCAATTCCATCCTGAATATTAAGAAATATGTGGTGCTGGACGTTAGACAGCAATCATTCAATATTACCCTAAGACCTAAAGGAAAATGCAAAAGCTCTCCTTGAAAAACCCGAAAATATGCCTTGAAAGTCCTTGAAAAGTGCTCGATTTTTGTTGTAATAAATGTGTACGAATCCTGGGAAAAGGGTGATATACTTTAAATATTTTATGTCTGTAACAACAAAGTAAATTGCACCCAAACTTTGGTGTGGTCATCTACCAAAATTGTTTCCGGCAATCCCAACTGCAAACCATGATGGTTGCCACAACTGAACTTAACAAAAGACCAAATTCACTTGAAATCTTGTCTTCAACTTCTGAGCCAATTGCAACTTGTTCTTTATATGGTCCTATATGTGTCTGGCATTCCTGATCACTATTCAAGATTGCAAAAGTAGCCGAAGTTTTGTGGAATGTTCTTTGGGTGGTCCTCTACCAAAATTTTGTCCAGCATCCATGCCCGACATAGAAAGGGGGTGGTATGTTTTAAAGATCTTGTCTGTGGCAACGAGTCTATTGCAACAAAACGTTGGTGTTGTCCACCAATATTGTTTCCGACACTAAGATGGCTGCCACAGCTGAACTAAACAGAAGACCCTGTGGGAAATTCCGCACTTAAAAATCTTCTTGTCTGATACTTCTAAGGCAATTGACACTAACCTACGGTGGAATTGTCTTTAAATGGTCCTCTTCCAAAATTGTCTCCGTCATCCTAACCCACCAATCAAGATGAAAGTTTCGTTCCCAGACTCATACGAGATGTGATCTATCTAAAATAAGAGAAAAGAGGGATTTTACCTCAGCGAAATTTTTCGCGTACAGAGACCTGTCGCCGATATATTCAAAGATATGAAAAGGCTAATGAAACCGAATGGCATGGCCATCCTCTCATTCTGAATTCGTGATGATTTATCGCTCTACTTTTTCCAAAAATCCATATGTAAAATGTTGATCCGTTCGAGCTCGAGCGAACACTTGTTTATCTGCAGTATGCTCGAACTGTCATCTTAAAACGTCACTATAATAGAAAATCATTCGTCAAACCCCATATTCTACATAATGTATGTCTGATTGAGACACAGCTGAACTTAGTTAAAAGTAGGACATAATGGGAAATTTACTCAAAAATCTCTGAGCCAATTGTACGCAAATTTTGGTTTTATGGGGCTTTGGTGATCGTCTACCAAATTGTGTCCGGCATCCCCGACTGTCATCCAAGATGACCGACGAAGCCGAACAGGACCCTAGGTGAAATTCAATTAAAATATTCTCGTCAGATACTACTGAGCCAGTTGCAACATGACTTTAGTGGAATGTCCTTGGGTGGTCCACTTCCAAAAATGTGTCCAGAATCCCTGCACGACTGTGAACCAAGATTGCTGCAGCAGCTGAACTTAGTTGAACAAAGCACCGAGACAGTTGCAACCAAACTTTGGAGGACTTGTCCTCTTCCAATGTTACGTTCTGAGTCCTGCCTGCCAACTAAGTTGGCTGCCACAGGCAAACATGTAAAAAAGAACTCTAATAGATATTTATTTTTGAATCTTCAGAGCTAATTGTCCTTTACCAAAATTTGTAAAACATTCCTTCCTGGCAAAGACCAATGAGGAGTCGCTGTCGACAGCCAGTTTGAAGGCAAGACATTTTATCGTCCATACTTATCGGGATTTTCAGATGTTAAAATGTTAATCTGTGACCCAATTTTTAATTGCCGATTTAAGTCAAAAGGTACTTGTGCAAAAAATATAAGTTGAAAACTTATGTCTATGTAACAATGATTTTTTTACCCGAAATATTATCTGGGAATATAACAATATTATTTGTTGTTTATTTGACATAACAATAATCTATTAAGTATATTTGAGAGAAATACTATGTTGTCGGTTTGGATCGTAGAAGATTTTGCAGATTATATATAGAATTAATTGTGTTATTTTTTTCTTTTATTTTCACCGTTGTATTCAAGGAAATGCAAATGTTTAGATCCACAAGAACAAGTGTAACCATTCCGCATATTGCACAAATGATTGTCCCCCAGATTCGCTTTTATTTCAATTAAATTAAATTGAGATTTCAATTGCTGATGGATTTATTAAGACATCTAGATTTTGTTGAGATGTAGCACCGCCCCTTCATTTTTACCCCTTATCTTTCCTTTCGCAAATGTTCTTTCAAATATGGCATTGTCCTTGTATCATCTTTGGATGATCTGCGGTCTATGAATTCTAAAAATTGTTTTCGTCGTATAAAAGGTACCCTTCATGTGCATGTAACCTTATCTCAGTACATGACGAGTCTCTCCGCTATAAGGGGTGATGCATTAGGAAAAATCTAAAATTCAACAGGGGATTTTGTAAAATTCTGATCGAAAATAGTGTTGATGCCCCCTTCCATTATTACAATTTGGACGCATAAAATTGCGGTATTATCAAATCTTTAGTATTTAAGTAAATCCTTAAGTGAGGGGGTGTATGACCGATTGGTCAACAAATTCATTGAATGTTTTTTATGTTTGTTATTTATGCATTTCTATTATTCTATACCCAACTGAATCATTCACCCGAATTTTGACGCAAAGGTGTCCTTGTCTTATTATTTTTGATTTAGTATGCTGTGAATCATTGTCGAGAATTTTAATGTTAAAGTTTTTAAAGTTTTATAGATCTATATTTGAAATTAGATAAGCCGATATGTGTATTTTCCGGTTGGTGACATCCAACATTATTCTGAGCTTACCCGGAGGAAATTATTTCCGACATAAAGACTTGTAGTGTTTACTTAATCATGAATCACAATTCTTGAATAACCGAAATTTGAAGAACTTTGTACTACCCAACACTTCCTTAATTATCCATTTAGATCATTAACCGAGCAAATCGTTGTACGTAGTTGTGGTACCGCTATCGTCGACCTCTGTCACAATTCTTACACCACAAGGGCCATAGACTTTTTTCTACTCCTTTTAAATAAATTGCAAAATTTAGCAGTTTTTTTAATATTATAGCGACCCCATACCTCTAGAGGTTAGAGGTTACAGATAATGCGTCTGGCCTCTGTGCATATGCAAATATGTATATGACCCACAGTAGAGTAACAGAATCTTTAGGCAGAGGCGGATAAGGGGGGGGGGCACTTTTTTGGACCTCTTGATTCATCAATTTTCTCCATTTCTAATGGAGATTTAGACTAAAATTTACCCCAAAACTCTTTTATCAGATTTAATTAACAAAATTAATACAAGTTCAACACACGTTATCAAGTAACTTAAATTGATATAGATAAAGTGCTTAATTAGGACAGAAAACATTGCAGGTGTTCAATATTTTTTACAGGTGTGATTTGTAATTATGCTGTTGTGTCAAAACGTCTACTAGGTAAATTCTATCTATAGTGTAAAAAACTACATCGCATGTTCTATCTCAGTATAATTCCACTTTTTTTAATTAAACAAAACCATCTTCCTATAATATCAGAAAGCGAAATAAAAGGTAATGTACAAAGAGAGTGGTGCACTGTTACTTGCATGCAGTGATGCTATAAATTTATCATTCCCGGGCCTTATTTTATCTGATATCCAATATTTGTCTTTGTGTCATTCTTTTAATATACATTTCTAAACCTTCTGTCCTCAAATCCTCGCCATGTCAAGGCTCCTAGCTGTGGCCAATCTGGTCCCCATCTTCACGATATAAAGGGTTCTGTGACCATTCGTGCTCCCATTATCACGATGCCTGTGGTGCCCTGTCCACTCGTGTCGCCAAACTGATTGGTCAGGGTTCTATGTCAACTCGTGTCGCCAACCTCACAATGTCGGTGGTTTTTTTTTTTTACCTACGACTAATCGGTTAACAAAAGTCTTGTGAATATCATATTCTTCTTGAAGTAACTATAGAATAATTTATATATACTGAATAGTGCGATCGGGGACCAGTCTAAGTTTGACGGTGCTAAGCAATGCTTCACAATAACATATATTTACAGGAAATTTACTATTGCACTTCGCTTTTGGCCAAAATCAAAGATTTAAAAAAAAAATATTATAATTGTATTCTGTTTGGGTGCCTATCTTAAGCCTGCCATCATTTTTGCTAAAAGTTGTATCAGACTAATGATATTACATCCACAAAAAGTTTAATGGAGCGTTAATTGAGGGATGCCTAATAAATGGGGATACATAACGCAAATCGTCACACTATCTGAAAGTGTATTTTGCATATTGTCAAGGGTAATCAAATTTATCATATTTCAAATAGTAGTAATAAGCTTTAAAAGATAGCTAACCACTTCAAAGCGACACATAAAAACGGAGAATAAAAATTGCACAAAATTAATGCCAATATATTGAAGTGTGACTCACAATTGTGATAAAATCATGCACATTGTTGAGAAAAATGAATCATTTGTGACATTTTCGATAAAAGGGAACAATTAATTAATCGAATTTGTCACCAAAAGTATCCTTTGTTTTCACCACAGATTTATACAATTATATGTCTCTGTTTTCATAATATTCAATTAAAATTAAGTTTGCCAAAATCTGGTTCTGGCGCCACTGTGTATCTAAAACAAAGTGAAACGATAAAAAATAGTCTCGCTTTTATATTGGATAGTCACTCAGTTACGAACAAAATGTTGTCAAATTCGTGGCAGTTGATTTTACAGAATGTTCATAACAACCCATTTTCTTCAGAAACAGTGAATGAATATGTTATTGTCAAAATTCTGTTGTGATCTGGAGTTATCGTCGTCCACTGTGTCGTCGTCATCGCTCTATCAACACACACAAAAGTATGAACATTTCAAAGTAAATAGATTGATTGCTGCTTAACGTCCAGCAGACAATATATGAGTTATTCTGACAACTTAAACGAGCTGTTTACAATGGATTTTGAACGTGGTCTCAAAAGTGCTTTCGAGCTCCTTCTGCTTAAAAGTGCTTCCGAGTTCCTTCTAAATGGGTTGTGAATTTATCTAGTTCATCTTCTTAAATATAGGATCGACGCTTCTTTGGAGGAGAAGGGCCTCCAGAACAGCAAACAGAGATACAGGCCTATAGCCTATTTCCCGACATGCTCCTTGGGAACGACTTCCTTTTTACTCCACCTCTCGGGGCCGCCCTCGAGGCTCAAAGTAAAAAGAAAAGACTAAAAGGCTTACCAATTTCAAAAGTACAAATATACACGTGCAATTTGGCCGAATAATCATTTCTGAGATCCATATTTATCATATGACCTCACAGGAAACAAATCAAAGTCGTCTGAAGGCTTTACGGTTATCCGGCAGGAGTCGGGGAATCTTTATGTCAGTGTCGATGGGTATATGTTTGTATATGTTGGAGGAGCGGAGATCACAGGTCATCAATTTTTACTATTAAATAATCATCAAGATATAAATGAAAATCCAGAATCATAAAGCTAGATCACTTGAAAGTTCATTCTAATTCAATACGTTTGACAATTGTTACTTCTCTTACTCTAAAGTATGATTTAGAATTCAAAGTATTTAATCATTGTTTATCTGCAGAAAAATGCCGATATCTATAACAATTGAGGATGTGTAGAATTATTTAATTTTAATCTGCAAATTATATGTTGAAACAATCTTTTTGTTTCAAATAAATGTCAAATGTATCAATTTTACGGTAAAATAGATGGAAAATCACGAATATCGAAATATTTTTTTTACATGATCACGATTAGGGGGGGGGGGGGT
>JARWCS010000006.1:1536754-1551859 GCA_034783895.1 Geukensia demissa | reverse complement strand
GTGAAGCAGCCGATATTGCTTTTTTAGGGACAATTATTCAAGAAATGCCCCTCAACTAGTCTGAAATTTCATAAAATTCCGGATTTTTCAACACTCATCAAGTGATTTGCTCAGAGTCAAAATTCCAAGAATTTCTGTGTAAAATTCCAGTCTGGTCTAGGCATCATAGATTTTACTGCATATCTTTGTAAAGTTAAGCACAAATTATATACATTTAATTATCTTATAAGGTTGTTTGTAGGAAATATCTAAGATAAAAATAAATTCCTCCGACCCACCACACTTTAATTTCAAAAGGTGGGTGAAAATCTAGTTATTAAGTTTATTAAACCTTATTTTAAACTCTTGTAGTTTTGAATAAAAATACAGGGGATGTGGCCATACTCCTTTAGCTTAAAGGAATGACTGATAGCAGCAAGCGATATCAACAGGACAGTTACCAATGTGATATCAATAATGACAACTAGGTTATGTAGTAGACCACAGATGCTCTTACAAATTTAAGTTATTGCAAATAATTTTCATGCATCTTAATACAAAACCAAAGCAAAGATCTTATCTGACTATCCATAAACCATAGCCAAGATGTCAGTAACTTGATTTTTGTGAATAATAAAAGAGCAATGTCTTAGATTAATGTAGATTGATCTTGCAAATGGCTACTGTCAAGAAACAACTACGAATAATTCTATGCTTAAAACTCAACACCGCTAGAATTTATCAAGTTTGCTTGTGTATGTTTGCGAGTCTGATGATGTCTTATAAACTTTTCAGTATTTCTCTTTCACCTTTAAACTGTTTGGAAGCAAAGCGCTAAAAACATGAACACAACAATGGACTCAAGCAAGGATCTGGAGACGTCAAACAAGAAATGTGACATGAGGCTATTGACAAAGGCAGACACCAGGACTTAGTGCTTTAAGGAACATTTTGCAAGGTAGGAGGAATACAAAAATTAAATACAGGTTTCAAAATGAAACTGTTTTCTAAAAGGAAAACAGGGTCTTGTGTTTTGAAGCTTGGTAAACAGGGAAAGACTGGATGATGTTAACATACACTTCGACAAACACTGGAATAGTTTACAACATGCATCGCTGAATCCCACAAACCATTCATTCAGTAATTATGAGTTTTATAAACAGTTAACTAAACAACTATATCATGCACTGCTACCAACATAACATTTAAGGTGCAAAGGTGCCATGTTTCATGCAAAAAATTAAAAATAAGAACATACTATAAATCTCACACCAAACCTGCAAGTGAATATATGCAATATGATTTAAAAAAAGAATAAAATCTTTATATAAATTTTGTATTTCCTATCTATATAATAAAGTGCTGGAAAATGTGGAAAATCATTCATATCTTAAAATATTTTAATGCTGTATTGCAAATTTCCAACTGATCATATCTGCATCAAAGACATATGAAATATTCAATTCTACTCATTTTACTGGTTGGTTTTCTTATGTGTTGATATTTTGTGATTTTTAACAGATTTTAAAGTTGTTCAAGCTGTATAGTTTACTGGAAATATCAAAATACATGTACTAGACAAAAATATATTTTTGTGTCAAATTCTGTCTTCCATTTGTTTGTTTGTGTGTGTCCTATTTTCAAGCTAGTTTTTATCAGGTGAGTGAATGATGTGCATCTCTTAGGAATCTGTGGCAAGACCTGCAGCTTCCAAATTATTGAATTCATGCAACTCATTTACAGAAAAATTTATCTTTGACAAAAGCAACTCCAGTTGATCCTTAGCAGCACCACCCCATGCCAACCCCCTTTAAAAGGATTTTTGTAAATGTAATAGCATTGACTCAAATCCCAAAAGGCTATATAAAAAATAAACCAGATTCTCATCCTCTCCCACCTCAACTTTTTTTCAGCCCACCAAAAAATTTGAAGACTTTGTCCTTTTTGTGATTTTTTTTAAAAATTAAGAGCATTTTTCAGTAAAAATGACAAAATAAAATAAAATTCACCTTCCACGAACTTTAATAAAAATCAGATGATAATTTAACATTTTTTTCACTATGGCCTGAAACAAAATACTGTTTTAATAATACTAAAACAAATCAGCTGAACTAACCAAATTAAGAGGTCCAGGTTAACATCTGGTACTGTTAATTCAGAAATAAATGTGTGCACATACTATTGCAAATTGTACACTTCGTGTAATTATATTTCACATTTTTAACTGTGATCCCATCCCTGTAGATGCATTACAACAATTATGTTGAGAAGTTCAAACTACAAGTTTGAATTATCTGCAATTTATACTCTGTCCCAATTTTCACTTGATAACTTTGTAACAATTTCTGAATTCACAGGATCAATATGAAGAGAGAAAGATGAAGAAAATATTTTTAATTAATTTAGTTTACAGAATGTCAACAGGCATTAGAAAGATAAATTTTAAAAATTTCAACTAAAGAATACTTGTCCAAAAAATCTCTGTAGCACAACAAATCAGAATTAATTAAGTAAAATTATGTATATTTGTTATAAAAAATATACAATAATAATATCATAGATATCTATATATTTTTCAAGAGAGAGATTTGTGTTCAACATACTAATACACATGAAATAGTAAATAGCTAGCTTGCAAGGCTAAGCATGCACATGCACAAAACATGCAAATTCCAAAACCAATTGATCCACCATTACCTTTAACTTTAATATGCTTTAACTGAATTTGTACTATTTCTTATTTTGTTCTTAATACTTTCTTCTCAGTTTTAAATCATTCTTTACAATGACATAAAGTTAATGGCAATGTTTTTTTTGTATTCTTCTCAGTTTTAAACCATTCTTTACAATTACAAAGTTAAAGGCAATGATTTGTAGACCTGTGGCTAAGCATGCATTACTGTATATAAAATTGAGATCTAGATGTCTAAAATATGTTTCTAGGACCACTATCATTGTTTGACTGGCAATAAATCAAAAGGAAACACACCATGCAATTTTTCAAACTTTTAATTTTTAAAAAAACTTTTCACAATATGTTTTTCATTAATTGCAAAAAGAACCCTAAATACATTTTTAAAATACCTTGACAACTGGAATGTAACAAGGACAGCATATAATAATGACCCGCTTCTTGAACTCAAGTTCAACATGTTTAAGCCATTTAACATTATTAAAATTATGAACTGATGAAAATTGCCCATAGTCTGCATTATTTATCAAATTTGATTCTAAATATCATAATATTATATATAAATATTGACAAAGAAAACATTCTGGAAGGATGAAGAAACAAATACAATATATATAATATAAATAGTTTTAATTCAACATAATATGTACTTATAGATACTTGATGATATAAACACAATATAAATGATGGACAATGAGGGAAGGCTTATTCCTACAAGTTTAAGCAACATATTTTGGAGCTGTAGTTCAAAATGTTTAAAATAGTAAAATAAAAAAATTCCTGAGATGATCAGTATCTTTGACAAAAACTGTAAAATTTAGAAAGTAGCCACACAATGCTTAAAAAGCAGGAAACAGAGAAAAACCTTGTAGTATACCATTTAAGATAATTAAAAGAATTCACAAGCCATGAATCATTTATACTTGTTTTTATTTTAAAACAGTCCAAAAAAAATTGTAAAATTTAGAAAGTAGCAACACAATGCTTAAAAAGCAGGAAAAGAGAACAACCCTGTAGTACACCACTTAAGATAATTAAAAGAATTCACAAGCCATGAATCTTTTATATTTATCTTTATTTAAAAATAGTCCTACAGAACTGCATAATGGTATATTAAAGATACAGATCTATATGAGGAGTGACAGAGAAGACAATGAAGAAATGTACTTATCATGCTTTTTTGTGATCACTACAATTTATTGTAATTCATATTTATGAATTTGTTTAAGGGAAATTCCATTCAATTCCACTGTGACTACATTACACTTCTATGCCATTGCACTTGAAAATTTGGGGATTTCTAGGATTTTCAGAAAACAAAATATTTATGCTCATGAAAATGTAGAGATCACTCAATATGTTTGATATACATTTACAAAAATTACCATTTATCTGTTAAATCAATCTGCTGACCAGTTAACGTGTTTATTCCACTGAAAAATGTTTTCTTCAGTCATCAAAAATATTCAAGGACTAAATCTACCTGAACTATATCAAGTATCAACAATGAAAAGATCCCATTTATACATTTAATGCCAACATCGATATGGTAACATTACTAGAGATTTAGAATTACATAAGCACACTCCATCACCTCACTTTTGATTAACTAACAGCTGAGTGAAATGTATAGTGAACTAAGCATCCTTGATGAGCCACAATTTATCTAGATGAGATTTTCTAATATTTACTGTCCCTTCACCAAACTGTGCGTTCTGTGCAAGTTCTGTTTAGTCTTTGGTATTTTTATATAAGATATATATTTCCAACTTCTAATGATGATAAAACATTAATTTTGAAATTACTTTTAAAATTATAAAAATATTTTTCAGTTTTCTAGTCAATTTTCTTTTGTAATAAGTAATGATATAGATGGGGAAAATACCTGTTAGTAAAGGTGATCAAAAGGTGCTGGAATCACAAGACACAGGTGGTTTTGCAGTTAGAAAGGACAGTAAATGGGTCATGTATGATGTTAATGTAGTTACAAATTAAAATCTGTCATAGACATTCTAGGCACAAATAAATAAAATATCTAATACAACTCTTTTTAATTCATGAAAGGACGGGTCACTACTAAGACCAAGCAGGTTTCTAAGGTATTATACAATTTTGTCAATGAACATATACTATTTTATTCAAATTTAATCATTAATAAACTGTGTTCTCTGTAAAACTGACAATTTTCTATTTTTTTGTCAAGCATTTCAAATCAAATTGGAATTCAAAGCTGTGTTGAACACCACTTAGTAGAATAAATTTTTGGAGATTTAAGATATAATAATTCAAAAGTTTCTTCATTCAACTTTCATCTTTACAGCATATGCTCACATTATCTAAAGTTTACAAAAGCAAAACCTCACCAAACAACGTACTCACACATCACCAGAAAGGAACAAAAGACAAAAACATGCATTAAAACAAAACAAAACATCATTCAAAGTATGTGTATACACCAATATGTTGAACACTGATCAATTTAAATCAGAGTGAGAAAAGTTTTGCACAACAAATAAAATATTAAAGTAGGAAACCGTTTAATTCTTACTGTTCCACAAGATAGTTTACAGTGCAAGATATGTTAAAAATAGTTATTTGGTATTCTATTGGAGATTAATTTTCTGCAGATGACCACTAATACAATGCAAAATCTGCTTTTTGTCAATTTATTTTTCTTTTAATTTTTTTCTCATTGAGACTGTAGTGGGATTTAGTACCATCTTTATTTAATGTATCTGCTTGGTTTTAGTAATGGCCTGTTGGAATACATGAATTACTGTTTACAATCAGGTTTCAATTCACAATGATGATGAAAATCATTATTATACACATTGACTTATTCTTTGTAATGAAAAACTTGATAAAAAAGAAACTAATTAAAAGTTAAATTATTAAATCATTAATAGGCAATAAATTTAAAGATTATTGCTAAAAGAGTATTTTAGTATTTTTGTGAATTAGACAAATCCACCAACAATTTGGTAAGATTTATTCAAGATATTAAGACTTTAATGTAAGGCCCATTTTGGTCTATATTGCAATCATGATAAAATTTTACTCTAAAACAAATTATGAAATAAATATCACAAAAACTTATATTAACTAATATTTAACTTGGTTAAATTAATTTCATCTAGAATTAAAACAGACAAAAATCTACAAAAATGTAAGTTCATGGACTTCATAAATAAAAACAACTTCCCTTTTCAAAAGGAACACAAAGATGTATGAAGATTTACAAAAAACAAAATGGACAAAAATAAAAGATCTGTCCATGACATTTATGAGATTAAGTCAATGCTATTTTTAGAATCTAACGTTATCGTGTGTGGGAAAAACAATGGAAAATGGGTAATGCATGAGAAGGTACAAACTATCGGCAACAATCATCAAATGGGGGATACATATGCAAGTCCAATGTACACGACCCAAACAAGGGCCATAGTTACTGAGCCTAGTAAGATATTTTTACCGTCAGTAAATTTTCTGGCAACAAACTTCAACGTTTCGTCCAGTATAATGACTGGGATGGAAATCTTTAATACAGCTGACCACTCGGCAACATTCAGTGGGGTGATCTGGAAAATTGTCTACAAAAAAAAAAACCCAACATAGTCCATTATAAATTAATTTAAACCATTGTTACCAATGTTGAATAAATACGATGAATATTTAAATGCAATATGTACATTTCAAAGAGGAACCTCTCACCAGCAGCAATATAACAAAAACATAGGAAGTCCGGATCCACACATAGTAAAAGAAGTACCTAAATCCAAACAAATCGAAATAGGAAGCCAAATCTAATGAAATGTAAAATACATTTTTAAATTAAAGTACAAGGACTTTATCCCTTTTCTAAAGGAACATCCATAAAAATACATTTGCAATGTAACTAAATTAATTAGGAAGAGACATATCTGTATATTCTTGTGGAAATATCAGCTGTTTTTTTTTTTTGTTGTTGTTGTTTCGCTTCAATCAATTTATGGTGACTTAAAACAGTTATTTGTCATTTAGTATTTAGATTGTTCCAAAGAAATGTTCCATTAGGTGAATGAAAGCTTTTTATTTTGACCATCCATTACCAAAAATCTTTTGCAATATGCTCTACTGACAATTTTTATTATTTTATAACTATATCCAACATATTATTTTAGGACCACATCTTCAGTAATGATTAAAAAAAACCTATGGCAACAACCCATATAAAGATGGAATAACATACAATTAAGTCCTGAATCAAGCATCCAGATATTTTACTAATTCAAATAAACTTGAGCATTCCAAATGTATTCTTCAACATAAATGGCCTTACAATTACTGTATGCTTGTTATGGCAAGCTGTAATAATGATGCGGATTTCATTGAAATTACCCAGATGTCTTATTTTAATTGGCAACTTCACTGTCGACATGATTTGCAATTTGCAATGAATGACATTCACCAAAGACTTATATTTGGTGTTGCTACTGCACTATCGGGAGTGATGTCACAGACGAAAATTTATGGTGCAGCAGCAACACCAAATGGGAGGAATAGGTGGGGTGTAATTCATTTTCAATATATTTTAGTATCCTTGTCCGTTTTTAACTGGTAACTAATAATAAAAATATCAGGCACAAAGAACAAATTGTTGATAATTCTTATAATGATCAACATATACTTACAGACATAACTTCTGTGTACAAAATAAGGAAATGAAGAGACATGGAAAGTGCGATGGCCCCTAGCAACCAGGGGTTTGACCATGGTGGCATGGCAATCAGTGACTGGTTTTCACTCAAACTGAAAGTAAATCATATAAAATACTACTATAATGAAATACTATAAAAATACTACACAATGAGCAGGACGGACGGTGGTCATCCTCGGTATTTTTCGGCCAATATAAAGTTAAATGGTCGCAGAGCAATCAGTCTTTTAAATATAAAGGGTAGTTCTCTAGCAGTTTATAGGTTTTGATATGTAATCTCACAAAAAACTGCAATTTTTTTAATACTTTACAAATTAATAACAAATTTAATTCTTAAACTAATTTATATGAATTTCTTTCATTTAAAAAAAATTTCTTCCAGGTACCAGATATAATCAATTAATTTCACAATTAATTAAAAAAAATAAATGATTAATCATTAGTGTACTATCAAGAACAAATGTGCATTAATCTTATTAAAATTGACAAAACAGTTTTATAACAAACAATTCAATTTTTTTAAGATCTAATATGTTAAAATATATTAGAGTATTATTATATGCCTAGCTGTATAGAAAAAGACCAGCACTGGAAGTTTGTTTTGTACATACTGGACACTTGCAGGTGTTGTCCTCCTATTCATTGCACAATGCAAATATGTACACAAATATTTGGATCAATTAAACATGTTAATGTAGATCCAGACATTCGTATACTGGTTTTAATTTTGGAATGAATAAGTAAACATATCTGCAGTTGTCCATTATGTACAAATCCAAAGTACTGGTGCTGTGCTATATTCCATAAATTGTGCTTTACAGATATCTACTAGAACTACTATGTTAGACAAAAGATTATCAACACAAAATTCAATTTTTGCAATACATGTGTTAAATGTTTATTTTATTTTCAAATAAAAGCTTGCAACTTCTACCGCTAAGAGATAAATCATTTTACATTCTTATTGCTAATTTTTGTTTTTTTCAAAACTAATCTATGTAATTGACACATTCTATTCTAAACCTATTCAAATAGGATTAGCACTAAGCTGACTACACGACTGAAATGAATGTCAAATTTAGAAATGCAAACTGTTAAATCAATCTGAACCTAGAATTGCTAACTGGAAGAAATCAATTGTCATCTACCATCTCCAATAGAAAACTGATTTATGTCCTTCAGCGAGAACCAAATCTTCTTTAAAAGGAATATTTGGTCGGAAGATGTTCTTTTGGAAGAAATATTGGGCTGTAATATTACAAAACATCATAAACATCCACCTATTACTAGCAGTACTAAAATATGTAAAAAGAAAATGGAGAAGATGCCAAATTTAACTGCATGTAAAGCGCTTTTCAGGATATGTTACATAATTCACTAAATCTACTTGAGCATATAATATTTCTCTGATTAATGTGTTAGTTGTATTATAATGTTGTCCATGAGATGATTTTGTTTAATATTGGCATCTGAAGAAACTCGGAAGTGAAATCATTGCTTGATAAGAAAGCCAAAAACGCAGCAAAGGTTTTGCATTAAAAGCACAAATTAAACGAGCATAAAAGACTGAAGTTGGTATAAAAATTTGTCAAAAGTGGAAACTTTGCTAAAAAACTCTGAAATATGAATTAATAATTGACATTAATGATTTTAAAAATTGCGACTGAAATAAATTTTTCTGACCAAGGTAAGAAGCATACAGATATACAGCATGCAGGAATTTATTTGTTATTCCAGAAAAAATAGACTTTACAACTGCAAATCCAAAATCTGGAATAACAAAAAACCCTGTACCACAAAGGCGGAGTTACTGGACTTGAATGCATCCAGATGCAGATTTTCATGGAATACAAGATTTGTTTGGAATGTTACAACAAGTAGAAATCAACCTCAAAAATGTTAATTCCAATATTGCTAAAATTGTATTGAAAATGCTACACAAGAACTAGCAACTAAACTACTACCAAATACAATTTTAATAATTGGAAATACATATATATGAGGTTGTTTTATAAGTTAACCCAAAAAATAAGTCTACTATCAAAACAGTATGCTTTGGACTTTTTTTTCATAACAAAACTACATTGATACAGCATACCTCCAAGTGACAAATATTGAAGTATTCAAATAATTCCAATTTGGAAGTCCAGATTTTCCTCTATGTAGTACAGGTCTATCTGCATCGTACATGCAACACTTTGACAGAAGAAAGGGGACTAAACACTGCCCTTTGTGATTCAGGGTATCATTCCTGCTGCTACTGCCTGCAGCCCCTTACCTGTTTAACGCATTCAACATTTCAATTACGACCAGCACCGACAGAGCCATGGTCATTGGATTGGGATTGTTAAAGATAGCACAGTCGACGCCTTTGAACATTCCGTCCTGAGCCAAACACTGGGAGTGGTGGGTCTAAGGAAAAAGTGTGTATTGATGAAAACAAAAAGTTAAACCAAATTTCAAAACGTTCTCTTCTTTGCAGAATATACACTGGCAGATCAAACAGGAAGATAAAAATTGGAGTAACATTGAAATTTTAACAAGGAGAATTCTTTTTCAACATAAAAATCTGATTGGCCAAAGATTCTATAAATTTCTTCTGTTTTAGTAAATTAAATGCACAATATCCTATAAATTTGCCCTTTTTGTCTTGTGAATTTACCATAAAAATCAAACTCTTACCCCCAAAAAGACTCATATTGGGACAATAATGAAAATTGTTTCCTACACAAATTTTAATTTCTTGAATTTACAGCAGTAAATTGTTTTACTTTTCAAGAAAATTCTTATCCTGAATTTTCAGCTGTGTGTATATTCTGCAATTACGGATAAAGAAAAGTGAAAACTGGATTACAGGAAAACTAGTATTCACTGGTAAGACCTGTAAGGAGAGAAACGGATCAAAAACAATGGAGATCGATATTATTTCTAATACTTAATAAATAATCAAATGAAAAAGTACTTCTGGCTTTTCTTTTTTTTTTTTTACTTTTCTTTTGGCTTTTTTACTTTTTTTGAAATACCATTTTCAAAAATCTCCACTGTTTCTGAAAACATAGACAAAACAAGGAGACACTTGTCTGATATTTTTTGAGTTGCCCAATATACCGAAAGATTTTAATTTCATATAAGCTTTTTGTCATAATAACAAAAATTAATCATTCAAATAAAAAGGTTTGATTATATATAGCAAGATTACATTATCAAACAAGTGTCTGTGTGAACATATAAAAATATTTAAAAAAACCACCACCTAGAGGAAAAAAGTGCCCGGTTACCTGTTCAATGCATTGAGCATTTCTATAGTGACCAGTACTGATAAAGCCATAGTCATGGGATGTGGGTCATTAAATATATGACAACTGACTCCGGCAAACATTCCTGGTTCAGCTGGGCACTGCATATGGTGGGTCTGTAACATAGTCGGTAAACAGTCAAATCTATACTTAACTTGCTTCTTCATTAAACTATCATATATTTTTATACTGGACATTTGTCCAATTTTAACTTTGAGCACCACATCAGCTGGTCAGAATCAATGGTCAAACAAGTAAATATTTTTAAAAATGCCTTTTGTAAAAGCTTTTCTGACAATATATGATGCCAGAGATGGTGGAAATGCAAGCATGACATGAAATGACACTTAATTTGTTTCTTTCATAATTCATTAATGATTTTGTAATTTTTCTTTGCTAGAATACAATTAAAACATACAGTCAAATTTCTGTTACTCAAACATTAAACTGAGAAATTATAATTGTTTGAGGTAAAGAACTGTTGGAATAATTCAAGAACTGAAAACATTCGAAGAATGCATAATAGACAGAAAACTGGCTTGAGGTATTCATGACATTTAAGTTTCAGCAACCAAAGTTCAATTATATGGTCCATGTGACAACTGAACTTAGCCAATAGAACAATTTTTTTTCTAAATTTCTTAATCTTTTCAATTATCCTTTATCATCATTAACAAAGGCTTTGTCGATTGTAAATTTCAGGTATTAAGTACAACACTTTTACAACATTCTTCCACAAGGTCAGCACTTTCAATCCTTCTGCCCAAGTCCTGGAAATCCATGACTGACCGCACATGTTCTGATTAATTCTCATACAACTTAACACCAAGTTTTTGCTCTGTTAACTTGTTGAATATAAAAATATGCCATTTCTGTTTGTAAAAAAAATTGGGGAAATAACAAAATTGTGGATTTTATAAGGAATTAATTTACAGAACAATGTTTTGAAACAACTGTGCAAACTTAAGCTTGTTATATTATTGATTTTGACTCAAAAATTGAAATTTTATTTTCAAATTGACATCAATGTCAGGAAATGATCATCTCGTATCTTTATATCTTTTTAGTAATAATTCTTGTAGAATTAACCTGAAAAGGACGATTTCATGAATTTTTGTTCAAATTAGATGTTTTCAAATCTGAAAATTACTAATTTTCATTATTTTTTTTTACAGAAATCAAATAATTTGACAAAGATCATCTCTATGGTATAAAAAGTAAAATAAAGATCTCAATCATTTCAAATAATTTTTATGGATAGAAACATGAAGAACTAGCTTGTCACAGCATAACATCTTCAAGGCAGCTATCGGTGAAATGGTTCATCAATATTGTACTTTTTTTAATGTCACACTTCTATTCATACACATATTTCAAATTTTTTTTTTAAATGTAAACATCGTCTGTCTACCTTGTAAATGCAAAATGTAATTTTTTTTAATGAATCAATGAATACTTTTACACCAATAAAAATGTTTTCACTCGTGAGTTGACAAAAAAAAAATGCAAAATTTTTACCAAATTTATCACCAAATTAAAATGCTGCGGAAATAATTTTTTAAGAATTTATATTTATGAAAAATTATTGAATATTAAAGTGTTTCTTTGATAAAAAAGACAAAGTTCATTTAAAATATATTTCAAACATAATAAATACTTACAAGTTGGTAATAGTTAAGTTTAGGTCCGTGGTCATAAACCATAAACCACCAAGCGGCTGCTCCAACGGTAGCACAACCAACATAGACTAAAATAACAAATACAGATTTGTTATCATATAAAAATGAAAAGATATAGGGTAAATGTCAGAGAAACTGCACTTCAACCCTGGAAGTCTCCACAAGACTTTTTCAACAAAGGTGGAACCCATTAATATGCCAACGCAAGTGAATAAGACCAAAAACTATAACCATTATGTAAAATCATCATAGTTGGTTAAAAACTGACACTTTTCCCAAATTCATAAGTTCATAATCAATATCTAAATCTAATGTATACATAAACGTTCCTGACAAGAGAGACTGCAGTTCCAATGTATCAATCAAAGTTAGAACTAAGGTGTTGTGCCCCAAATATTTCTCTGACAGGAATTGAACACTTCATTTTCTCCATTTCCTCGTTAATTTTAAGAAAGACATTGAAAATTAAAAACTTGGAAAACAATTCAGTAAAAACTCTAAAAGCTTACTTCCAATAGCCATATATCTGAAAAACAACCATCCTGAGATCAGACTGTCTTTGGTACTTCTTGGGGGTTTCTTCATGATGTCCAGATCTGGAGGGTTAAATCCGAGGGCTGTGGCAGGTAGACCGTCTGTTACCAAGTTAACCCACAATAACTGCACTGGGATAAGAGCTTCTGGTATACCCAAGGCAGCAGTCAGGAAAATACTGTCAAATGTAAAAGTTAGTATTAAAGAAGATGATATGCAGTTAAAAGAACTATCCAATTAAAGTATCCAAAGCTACATTCTCTATAATAATTCAAATATAAGGTCATTCTAATGTATTCTCTTTGGATGATACTAAATAGAACAGATTGAATGAATGATGCTACAAGTTCAGCCTCAAATATCTCATGTATCTTCAGGATGACAGCATGCTGATGTGCAATAAATAATAAACAATGCTTTGTACTAGAACAACATTTTAATATGTGTAGTATATTTAGTATATTTAGTTATAAGGTAACCTCAGCAGGATTACACGTCACCCATGGACACATTGCGATTCAAGAGCCAGAAGTTTCTTAGGAATAATGTTCTATGTGTAACACAAAAGAAACAAGAAGACTACAACTCTTTAGACTTGCTGGTGGTTTCAAGACAATTTTTCTGTACCTACCAGACTACTTCACCAATGTTTGATGAGATCAGATAACGGATGAATTGTTTCATGTTATTGTAGATAGCTCTGCCCTCTTCTACAGCAGCCACAATGGAGGCAAAATTGTCATCAGCCAATACCATTTGTATCAAGGAATTAAGGCAAATAAATTATTCAATTATCAACATATGCAATTCATATATTCATAACAAGATAAATAATCATTACCCCCAAATCAATTAAATCGTCACTGTGTTTTCGGGCAAAATGTATTCAATAAATAGGTGTGGCAAATGTATTTTTAAATATTCTTAATTCCCTAACAATTTGTATGAAATCACATTTTCTTTTCTTTACTGTGTGAATGAAAATTTTCTGGATAGTTAAATTCTCTGCAAACCTGTTTTGATATTCTAAAGATTTCCTATATATTAACAGCTTTTTCTGAAATTTATTGATCCTTGCCAAGGTCAAAACCTTAGTTTCTTTTAGAAAATTCGGGTCTTTTTATAAGTTGGTCAGAATATTTTAAGATTCCTGATTGCTTAGTGCAACATCTTTACAAGAAAATTAGCCAGTAAAGCTAATAATAAAGGATATCTGAAGCTGTTTTAGCTACAGCGGTTCCAGATCCCATGGCAATACCAATCTCAGCTTTCTTAAGAGCAGGGGCATCATTCACACCATCTCCTGTCTGCAAAAAAAATTCAAAATTTAACTGACAGATTCTTTGTCTTCTAGGTAGAAACAGTTTGTGAAAAGCACAGCAAGTCATTCCTGTCTTATTCTAGGGCTGTAACAGTAATAAATACATTATGGGAACAAAAGACACTGTTTATTCTGCACCCTGGTGAAAAAATATAAAACATTTCCTACAATTATTCGGCAAGTTTGTTTAAATAACTGTCCCCCAACAAATCTTAATTCAGGTGCACTCCAAAACCCCTTTTTCAATTTTCTATGGAACAGCCTTGAACTTTCATAAGATCATAGACAGGTTCAATTAACATAAAATAAATTAAATGGGGAAAAGGTATATATGTCACATTAAGCAGGTTATTTTTTAATACAGGTTGTTGCAAAGGCAGGTGGATTTTTTTTTCTTCATTATATATCAATTTTCATAGTTGTTGTGAAACCATAAATTTCACTAGAAAATAAAAAAAATTATTTTCTATATCATGAAAACTGATAACACATTTATATGTATGGAATTATTTTCACTCCACTCTTGTTTGAAATTTAAATATCATATAATCCAAAAGAGAGATTTTAAAATATAGCCAAAACCAAGAAAACATAAAAACATATTAAGCTTCAACCATTCACAACAAATGCATTTTATTCTGGAACAAGTATTAAATTAAATCAGCACATATTCAAATTCATAAGATTTCAAGGACATCATTCCAAAACCTACTTTATAAAATTACAGGCTGACAAATATATATAGTCGTTAGCATGGAAAATAGTTGAATTATACCAAAATAATACCAACTTACCATAGCAGATACTTCTCCTTCTCCTTGTAAGTACTCTACAATTTTACTCTTGTGTGCAGGTTCTACACGGGCAAAAAGTCGTGCCTTCATGCATGCTCGTCTCTGTTCCTCTGT
>JARWCS010000006.1:1524571-1536654 GCA_034783895.1 Geukensia demissa | reverse complement strand
TTTGATGAGATCAGATAACGGATGAATTGTTTCATGTTATTGTAGATAGCTCTGCCCTCTTCTACAGCAGCCACAATAGAGGCAAAGTTGTCATCAGCCAATACCATTTGTACCAAGGAATTAAGGCAAATAAATAACTCAATTATAAACTATGTAATTCATATTTTTCATAACCAAATAAATAATAACTATCTCTCAATCACTTAAAATGCCACTGCATTTTGGGTAAATGTAGGCAGGTTCTTATAATTCTTCTACATTGATGAATAAATAGATTAGGCAAATGGAATTTTTAAATATCATTAATTTCTTATAAATTTTATGAAATAATATTTTCTATTCTCTACTTCATGAATGAAAACATTTCTTGGTAGTTAAATTCTGTTTTGATAGTCAAAAGATTTCCTATAGATTAACCACTTTTCCGAAGATTCTTTATCCTTGCCAAGGTCATAACCTTGGTTTCTTCTAAAAAATCGGGGTTTTTTAAATAGTTGTGTGGTAGATTATGGTCAGAAAACTTTAAGACTCCTGATTGCTTAGTGCAATATCTTTACAAGAAAATAATCCAGTAAAGTTAATAAAGGATATCAGAAGCTGTTTTAGCTACAGCAGTTCCAGATCCCATGGCGATACCAATCTCAGCTTTCTTCAGAGCAGGGGCATCATTCACACCATCTCCTGTCTGTAAATAAAGTCAAAATTATTGACTATTTAATAATTAAATTTTTTAAATAGATTATTTGTCTTCTATGTAGAAAGAGTTGCAGAATAACACATAAAATCATCCCTGCCTCATGTTAGGGCTTTTACAGTAATAAATACATTGTGGGGACAAAAGACACTGTCTATCTTGCACCCTGTTGCATAAAATGTAGATAAGTACCTTCAATAATTTGACAATTTCTATTAACTAACCCCCCCTCCCCCATCAAACTCCAACCCCCTCTACAATTATTGAAGGAACAGCCTTGAACTTTTATGGGAACTCAGAAATTAAGTCAAAGAAGATAGGTTCATTTAATAAGAAAGTGGTTGCCCAGACAGGTGGATTTTCATTATATGTCAATTTTCATGGTTGTTGTGAAATCATAAATTTCAAGAGAAAATTACCAAAACGTGAATTAATTTCTATATCATGAAAACCGATAACACATTTATATGTATGATCAATTTGAATAGATTTTATCTTATAATACAGAAGAGATTTTAAAATATAGGCAAAAAAACATAAAAACATAATAAGCTTCAACCACTCACAACAAATACATTTTCTTCTAGTTAAAGTAATAAATCTAATCAACACATATTCTAATGCAGAAGATTTCAAGGACATCCTTTCCTCGCTCATTCCACAATCTACTTTATAAAATTACATGACTGACAAGTATATATAGTCCTTCGGCACAAAAATAAAATATTGTTTGTTTCCCCAATCTCGACTGACTTTACAAAAACGTTTTGCCTCAAATAATTTATTGCAAAACCTAAATCAAAATTTTTTTTTTCATTTTCCATTTCTTGTTGAATAAAAATTAATTATATATATAAAGAGTAATAAGAAATTGTTGAAATTTTTTTTTTCCCTTAACTACCTTCCTACCCACATATGGCATGGTAAGGTCGGGTAAGGGAAAACAAAAATACATTAATTTTGGACTTAGCATCGAAAAAAGTTGAATTATACCAAAACAATAACCTACCATAGCAGATACTTCTCCTTCTCCTTGTAAGTACTCCACAATTTTACTCTTGTGTGCAGGTTCTACACGGGCAAAAAGTCGTGCCTTCATGCATGCTCGTCTCTGTTCCTCTGTTGACAAGTCGTCAAATTCTCGTCCAGTATAAGATAATCCCTCTGTTGATTCGTTCTCCTCAAATACACCTATCCTTCTACAGATAGCTTCAGCAGTAGCCTGTAATAGAGGATACAGTGATATCAAGATGATGAACAGCAATATCAGGAGTGATTACCTACTGACAGTTCTTATACTGAGTTACAATAAAATCTATCTTCATGTCAATACTGGGTGGTGAATAAAACAAAGATTACTATATTTATCATATGAAGCACCCTGGCTACTGTAAGTGCCCCTCAACTTAATTTTGACCGAATCCTTAAAGAGCCCCTGCTAACTCCAAGTACTGCATGTTCGAAGAACAGAAAACTCTTAGAAAAACCAGCAATTTGATATCCAGCAAAAATTTAATGTAGGGAAAGTAAACTACAGTTATTCATTTCAGGTGATTCTAAACTAGGGAAACAAAAAATACTAATAGGGGCTTTTCTTTGAGTTCACCTTGATTCGGCAGATAGACAGTGAATTTTACGTGGAATGTAAGACAATCAAATCCAATGTTACAGAAATATTGCATTTGAGTTACCATTTAATTTGTTTTTGTATTAAGTTTAGGTACCTTGTTGTCACCAGTAATGACAATGACTCTGATTCCAGCATCACGACAACGTTTGATGGAATCCATAACTTCAGTTCTGGGTGGATCCAACATACCAACTACACCAACGAAGGTCATGTTTGTCTGAAATATACATCGCAATTTAGAAACAAAAAAATTAAGATTCTAATATGGCAGATAATCAAATAAATAATGGTCCCACGCAGAATTAAGATTTTCAAACAAAACACTCTCATCCCCATTGTCATAGTTTTCTGAATATTTTCTTTTGAGCAATATGGCAGGGAAATCTCCTCATTCTATAGGTGTGTAAAAATATAAATTTTAAGCATGAACACTGTGATGTAAGGCTTTCATCTTCTAGGCAGAGGTTGATGGGTAGTCCTATGTCATACTTAATATATTAAAACAGAGAAGATTTGCCAAAAAATTCTATGACACAAACTAAAGAATTAATTTTCCCTAATTCTTGTGGTTTCAGCCTCTCGGTTGGTTTTTCAAGTGATTATTAACCCAATGCAATGATTATCAATGCCTTGTGCAGTTAAGCGCTTATTGATTGATCACAATTCGGCTTGGGTTTTGAGACAATTTTTTAATTAGAAAAGGCAACATCAACTCTACCACACATTGTATGCCATTGATTTTGTGAATGGTGACCTCAAAATTATTTTCAGGTCAAGACATTATTGTATCACAATCAAGGTATCAATGGTTTGACTGCTATGAAAGGAAGCTCATATCACTCATGACAAAGTCATTTACTGACACCAGAAGTAATAGAACTTGGCTGTGGAGATGGGTAGCCTTACATTACCTTGTTTCAAAGCCATATTACAAATAAAAAAGCTTCTGCCAAAGATTTGTAATTACGGTCTTCAAATAACTGTTTTTTAATATCAACATAATGGGTGCCATCAATGCCAAAACTCAATTATTAGTAAAAACTTAATGGCTGTTATTTTATTCTTCCTACCTCATACTCAATAAATTTTCTTGCATCCTCCAAGTCCATGTCCTCCCTACGAGGTGGATTATCTATTGTAGCTAATGCTAAACATCTCAATGTGTCTCGTCCTAAAACATATCAAGATGTATATATAAAACATTTGTACTTCTTGGAGCTATATCTTGATAGCAATTAACCATGTCCACGTGCTAAGTAAAGACAAGTCTGAATCTGGAAATAGGTCTAACGTGAGGTGTTTGTATAGACTTAATAGGGATGAAAATTTTCTAAATCCAGCAGATGCCATAAACTTTCATCTGTGCAAATTTCTATGTACAGTGTCAAACAATTTTCTAATATTTCGGTTGGCTATTATTTAGCAGCATCCAAAGTATTTACAGAATTCGTCTTCTATGTTTTCTAACAGATATCTTAAAAATAATTTTTTTCTTCATGTTTAAGAATGGTAAAATATTGAGAAAAAAATGATATGAAGATTGCAATCTTGGTAAATTGTAGATTGATCCTGCATCCAAGACTGTGCAAAAATGCAGTTTTGTCATCATCTGGCAAATATACAAATTCAACCCTTATGAACAAGTCACGGTAGATGATTTTGTGTCCCATAATGCTTGAAGCTTTTGCAATTCTTTTGAGATGAAAACCAACAAAAAGTGCATTTCCAGAATAATGCAGATATAAAATCCTCCAAATTTCAATGGTGATGCATAGATAGTGAATTTTACTTAAAATTCAAGACAATCAAATCCAATGTTACAGAAATATTGTATAGAAGTACAGATGCATTTTCACTAGATATAACAGTATCTACCTGTTCCATATGAAGCTACATGTTTCATGATTTCATTCTTGATGGCTGGTGACATAGGTACCTTGTTACTTCCAACTCTGACATGTGTACATCTGTCCAAAATTCCCTCTGGGGCTCCCTATATAAAAATCAATGGTTAAAGTCAGTAGAATTCGATTTTTTTTTACTTTGTATATATCATTATATTGGATGCTGACAAACTGGAAATGTTTCAGTAGCTTGATGTTCATTACAGATTTTACCATTAGTAGGCCTTACATTGGATATATAACCTCAAAGTAATGAAAAAAAAACTTTACCACAATGTCCATATATCTGCAACACTTTAAGGAAAAGTGCTATATATCTTAAAGCGTTTTTTTTTACAGATCCTAATGTTTTCTCTTCATAACATATTCTGACTTCATCACATGATTAAAAGAAGTAAATCTGTTGCTATATTTGTGCAATTTCAAAAACAGTTAGGAAATAATCCAGTCTGAAAAGTCCTTATACTTTTACTTTTCAACTCATCTGAAGAAAATCTCTATTTTGATTTTAAAATTGATTATGACTACAAACTGCATGAATAACTTGCAAAAGATACTTTCTTTTGATAAAAACAAAAAAAATCTTCTTATTCTAAAATAATTATATGAAAAGCTGTATGCCTAGGTGCATCCATAGCATTTAGTATATACTTTTGTAAATACTTTGGATGCTGCTATTCATAATTTGCACAAAACTTAACCAGACCTGAAATCCTTTATTTATGATCATGTACATATATTTCTATTAAGATAACTCAACTCTTACTTCATATAATCAGTGTTATTGCCAGTAATAGCAAGCTTTACCGACCACCTAAGTTCCCTTCTAAATAGTGTTCAATGGCTTATGCTTGGTGTAGTTACTGTACTATCAAGCATATTTGCTTTGTAAAGTCAGATTTTCTGAGAAATCTGTCAGTTGACACATGTTTGAGGATTGCTCCTAGTGCACGGATTTTCCCAAACAATTGACATCATAACACAAAAACCTTCGGCAGTGGCACCAAGGAGTAGTCACACGCGCATGTAATTGATATTTTAAGCTGTCAGAAAATTTATTCTTTTGTAACAATAACATTGATCCAGAAGCCAACCAGAGCACATATTGTTTTATTCTGATTTTTCAAGTTAAATTAAGAAAGTTTTTACACTCTGTAACTTAAGAAATGATACATACCTTTGCAAACATTTTGGCTCCTTGTGGTGTACGTGTTGGTTTGTTAGGTGTACAGTACACACTCATGGATTTCCTGTCACGGGAGAATTCCAGTGTGAATTCTTTTTTCCACATCTGACCGATCACATGGTTACATGCTGTACCTTTCTCTCGTTTACTCAGTCCAGTTTTATCCGTATTGTAAAAGTTCATTTTTTCTACCAACACTGTCAAAGCTGTTTCAGTGGCTTCTCCTACTTTCTCATAAATTCCTTTGGCCTGCAAATTAAATTTTACATTACATTTTGCACTTAAAGTTTACTACTTTCAAGTAAAAATTTTCATAAATGTGCACAATAAATATTGTTAAGCTTAATGCAGTAAAATAGTTTAATAACAAGTTTAGGCTGGACAATATTTTTTAAATTAATAATTACTGATTTATGCTGGTCTGCTTTTTTCAATGCACATATACATATTGCCTGCTTGATCAATACAAGCCGTTTTATGACAGAAAACTGTGTTTGAAAGAACAAAGTTAATAGCAACATTTTAGTAAAAATTTCCATGGTCTTTTCTAGGTCTTGTCCATTTTAATTCCAAACACCAAATGGCTTGCCTTCAAATAGTAAATTGAGTGAAATCAAGCTCCTCTAATCATTACTGGTTTTTAATATATTAAATAACAATTGCACACACAGAAAGAAGTAATCAACAACAGTACATTCAATATTTTGCATTTGATGAAATTACATTTGTATTATTTTGAAGTGATGAAATTGAAGTTGACGGAATACTATTTGTGTTATTTTGGAGTGATGAAAATGATGTGGAATTAAAAACAATAAAAGAATTTGACAAACAAAAAGGCTCAAAATTTGAAAATTAAAATATCAAAATTGTTGAACTTAATAGATAATCAATAGCTAACAATATAAGATGCTATATCAAAACCATGTTTAAGAGCCATACAATTCAAGAATGTTTATAATTTTTTTCTTTCTATTTTCTGTACTTTTACTTCATGCATGCATTTGCCATGTCTCAGAATTTCAGGACACAACTTACGTCATTGAAATCCACGCTTGAATCGTTACACATGACACACACAGTTGCTAACTCTTCAAGTCCAGGATAATCACCAGTTCTTACTTTCTTTCCTTCTTTGTAACTGAAAACACAAAAATTTTGTCAATAGAACCCCAAAAGGCCTCCTCTAGATTAAAAGCATCTCTATATCAATATTGTACACATAATGGTGCACATAAAATTCATTCACATGTCCAAATATTTACTTTTTGGAAAAAAGCCACAATGAATGACATATAAATTTCAAAAAGAGTAACAGCAAAATAATCAACAAACTCAGCTCAATTCAACTTTAGGAATTCAAAGATGATTTCAGCATCATTTTTTACTGTAATGCTCGGTTTTTCAATTAATGGGTTTGGTGAAAATCTAAATTTTAAAATACAACATAAATGATTGAAGAGATTACTTACAACAATAACTTTTGATTTTTCAAATAACATCTCCAACCAATAATTATAAGTCTTGTGTATTTTTCAATTGAAAAATTTACTAACATATATATTTGTAGTGCCAAAAGTACTCTGTTACATTTTTTGCTACTTTTCTCAAAAGATGATTTCGACAATTTGCAATTGTCTTAAGCTGTACGTAAGCAAATCATAAGTCTGCAAATAAGGAGAACACAATTAATAAAAGAACTCTTTTTGTAGCAGAATTTTCCTGTTCTTTAAATACTTACATATCACCCTCAGGAGCGTATGTTGACCCAGTAATTTCAAACTGATCTGTTTTGATGTCGTTTCCTTCAATTTTGCCAAATGTGAACATCTACAAATATAAAGATAACATTATTCGTTTTATGTTTTATAAAAGATATTTTTGGAATCTGATTTTTTATTTTTTCTTTAAATTTAGGCAGGACAACAGTTATCTATCCAGGATAGGCATGATCATGTCACACCATGACCTTTATGTTGAAATAAACTGCCCTATTCAAACAATTCAGCATAATTAGAAGCAATATGAAGTTATTGTAAATTTATAATACTTTATTTGCAAAATTAGACCCGTATGGGTCAAGCAAATACAACACAATACAATACCAACAAAACTGAACATAAAAGAATCAATATATATGTGCACATGTGAAACTTTTGAATGACATTAACCTCAATTATGCAATTCTTATTACTGCTTTAAAAAACCATATATGCTGGCAACAGTTCAGCTTTTGGAGATAGTATATTTTTTAGTTTATCCAGTGGTAGATTTTGGTAAAAGCTATTATTTAGTTTAACAAATGAAAGAATTTTACATTCATTGCATCAGTATGACTGTAAGATTTATGTATTAGTTTAACGGAAACACCTCTCCACCAACATTATAATACTGTATTCCTCAGATTAAGAACCCCTGCAGCTATAACAACACCCACACCTTATTTTCAATCGAAATCCTTAAGTGCCACACCCAAAAACTCCCAGTATTGCAAGATTCCTATGAGAAAACCGCAATTTGATATCTAGAGACATTTAATGTAGGGGAGGGAAACCAGAGATATTCATTTCAGGAGATTCTTAACTACAGCAACAAATAAAATTTGAACCAGAGTTTCAGTTTTTGCCAATTCTAATGCACCCAGTTGTTAAAATTTTTAAGCCCACTGGGCACTTAATACGATAAATTTCAATTTTAATTTTATGTAGTATACCTACCCTACAAACGGACATTTGGTTGGTTGTCAGGGTACCAGTTTTATCAGAACAGATAACCGAGGTACAACCTAATGTTTCTACAGATGGTAAACTTCTCACAATAGCGTTCTTCTTTGCCATTCTTCTTGTACCTGAAAATGAGAAAAATTCATAAAAGACAGGGATAAACTTAAAACATCATATACTCTATGCCAAGCATTTGTTAAATGTGATTTTTTTTTTCCTTTTTTGTCTCGCCTGGGACGAAAGTCACTAAAGGCCAGATATAATAGTCACAAATCCATTGTCATTGTCCACCCAAGGTTTAACCTCAGGTAAAAGTTTTATCAAACTCAAAGAGTTTTGTTAAATCTTCATGGATTTTCACGAAACTTGCTCAGAATCTACTTCATTGATCACATATTTACAATAAATTTTTGAAATATTTTTTTTTTGTATTTTTTAAAGATAATTGAACTTAGTTCATTTGCCTTTGAGTATTGTTTAACCCTAAGGTTAAAGTTTTTATAACTACTAAGGCAGATGCTGACGTCAGATATTTACAAAATGCACATCACATTGTAATCACAATTCAGTTAAAACCACATCTGACAATAAATTGTGACTTTTGGTTAACATTTCTGTTGAAGATAAGTCATCAATGATATTATTCCAGAAATTAAGTTTTAAACACAGACTAATGCTTTGGTCTCAATAAAAATCCATTACTGCCACCTATTTCCTTTGTTTGTTATATCTCATTTAAAAAACATAAATGGAAAATCATTATTTGTATCAAAAAGGATTGTTAAATGAATGGTAGTATCTCTTGGGTTATGTAACATTGTGGGATTGTTGTCTCTATAGATTGCCTTGTCATGTCTTATAGACTACTTTCAAGAGTAATCTATTTCCCAATATATTTTTGGTGTGAAAAGAAAATCATGAGACAAATTGATACAAATGGCCAAATTCCATATTTCCCTGAATTAAAAATTGTTAATTAAGAAAATTAAATTCCCATTAATATAGACCTTTATGTAAAATCTTAAGAAAATCTGGTCCAAACTTAAGTTGTTTTGTAATATTTAATACAAACCTAAAGCAAGACAAGTTGTAATGACAGCAGGTAGACCTTCTGGGATAGCAGCTACAGCCAAGGCAACAGCAATCTTGAAATAGTAAATGGCACCCTGAAAAATAAATGTATTGCATGTTTTTATGGACTACACACTCAATATGTATAGATAATTTTGCCAATGTTGGCAAAATATAGTAATAAAGTCAACTAATATACAACTCTGCTATAAAATAGTAGAAATTTAGTTTGAGTCGAAGAACTCCACAAGTTTTCCACATTATTCAAATGTTCACCATAATTAAATCTGGATTGAGTAGATCACTAGAAAATAAAGGTCAATTCAAAACAACTGATCAAACTCAGTTGTAAAACCATACCCTGCTGCTTAGATTACAATTGATTGTTATGGTAGTACATATACATGAAAAAAAACATTCCTTAGCCTGCAGTATAAGGGCAAGTTTGTTATATGATTTGATCTAACAGAATCTATTTTAATATTAGAAACTTTATTCCTTTGCTTATGTTGAAGCAAATTGAGCCTGTATCACTAAGGGCACAGCAAGTCTGGAGTGTGGTACAATTTAATACACTTTCCTACTGTAAACATGGATATTATCACAGTGTGTTACTTTCCCGAAATTCTAATTGAACACTTCATATGGGCTTAAAAACTTCACGAAATTCATACATTTTCTAAAAATAACTAAACAACTTATTATATTGGCATGGGAGTAATTTTCATGCTAAACTTCAAAACATAAAATAAGCAAAAATTACCTCCATGTGAAAATTTCCAGGTTTGCAGTATTTGATCAACATTACTTCATCACTTAATAATTTATTAAAACTAGATCTAAGTGGACTTCAGATTCAACAAACGAATTCCCCATAGGCTAATAATGGGCAAACCATCTACTTTTAGGAACATTCCAACAAATATGGTAGCATGACAATTAGAATATGTTGTTAGAGATGAAAGTCCAGTCTTTAAGGATACAATTCTGTATTTAGGTTACAATTTTAAGCATTAAAGTGGACTTCAGGTCCAACAGAATAATTCCCTACAGGCTTATAATGTGGAAACCATCTACTTTTAGGAAAATGCCCTGTCTTATAATCTGACAAATATGGTAGCATGACAAATAAAACATATCATAGAAATGAAGGTCCAGTCTCCAAGGATAAAATTCTGTAACTAGGTTGTAATTTGAAGCTTTCTGAGATGTTTTCATGATTGACAGTAACTTCTCCTAACAAGAAATAATGTCCATCAAATTCAATATTGATGATAATTAAACTCAATATCAAAGCTTATGATGTGAAACAACTGTCAACCTGTGGCTATTTAGATATCTAATCAAGACAAATTACAAGCTGTTTATAGATATTATATTCTATATAGTTATCAAGGCTGCTTTTAAATTTGTAGGATCTAAATGGGTTTAAAAGGACAGAAAAAAGACTTGGATGCAGAAGGTGGGCAAGGAGCTAACTAAGGAATATAAAAATCAGTCATGTTAGTTATGAACTTTGACCTCTATAGGTAACTTACCTTGACCCATGATCCACCATGTGCAGGGTCATTAAAATGTCCAATGTTGATGGCCCATACAGCAATACAGATAATTGTAATCACCTGAAAAATAAAGAATAAACTGACAATTGAGTAAAAACACAACGGTTTAGCTTTTACATTTCATACACTAAAACCTAGTTCTACAGTTAACCTAATTTTCGACACATTCAAGTCAAATTTCCCTGAGGAGAAAAAACTAAAGTTATGGACTCTTGGAAAACCATTCTTTCTCCTCTCATCTTTTCTTTTTGTTTTATGCAAAGACAAACTAGGAGATTTTATTTGTAAATAATTCAACTTTAAAGAAATGCCACACCAACCAATATAATTTTGAGTGTGAGGATGAACTAAAGGTTCCCACTGTTATCCAGATCGTGATTGAAACTTTGCAGGCAGCAAGTGTGATAAAAGCTTGTAAGGCTTTTTTCAAGCAAAAATTTTAACAACAAAAAGCACTGTAGCACAATAATATTCCAGTGAGAACCAGTTAAATTACGAAATTTACAGACAATTAATAGCAACTACATTTCTGCAAATCAGACAACAGAAACAATCAAATTATAACTATCAAAATCCAGAATCCAAAATTCTGAAACCCAAAACTAAATTTCTATCTACCAGAAAGATAAATATCTGCCTTTACTAGGTTTCATATCTTGAATTCTTTAATCAAACAATTTTGTGGTCTTTTAAATATAGCCATATACAATTCGACTGAAATTGAATTGTTTTCTGATATTAAATTTAAAGGTATATATCAATTTTAAAGCTTGTGACATAATATAAATTCAATTATATTGTCCTCTACTATATGTATAATACCAGAACACTTAGACAACTAATTCAATTTTATGGGTTATCTGAGAATTGTAGTGTTAGGTATTAAGAGTGCTGACAGACTTTAGGAAATTAAAAGATTTTTTAACACTTTAATATTTAAATCAGCTTGGAAATTCCTGTACACATAGGTGTATTGATTTTAGTCAGGCAAATGAACTGAAGTCATACAAAGCTTGATAGTTTGCATAACCAGATGTGAGAATACTAGCACTTTAAAAGCTGCATTTACAGAATGGACAATTTTATTGACTTTCTAGTAGTCACTACCTACAAAGACTGATTGATTGACTGAATGTTGCTTAACATCCAACAGCAAATATTTCATGCATATTCAGGATGAAAGCATATTAATGAATGATGATGAATGAACCTTGCTTTGCACTAGACTGACACGCTGAGCTAGATAGCTCACAAAAGCAACAATCCACAGGAACACATGCCACTTTACCAAGACAAATTATTCTGACTCTGGG
>JARWCS010000006.1:1371896-1385846 GCA_034783895.1 Geukensia demissa | reverse complement strand
ATCTTTGTTCACATTAACTCTGATTGGGCAACTCTAAGCCAGGTGAGCGATTACAGGCTCCTGGGAGCCTCTGGTTTAAACCAAAGTTTTTTTTTTACATTTTACAAAAATGACACAACCAAGCATAAACAGCAAAAACATTTCATTGTGAATCAAACATAACATAACATCTTTACACTTGATGGCTTAACTTGAAATACAAGTTTTTAAATAAATTCTGAAGTGGCTTTGATCATATAAGAATTTCTGGATTTGATAAAAAAAATCTGACCTTCAAAACTTTTTTTTTTATTTTGGAGAAGGAAGAAAAAGGTCTGTTAATGGTTATTCGCATACAGCCGCCAGAAAGTAAAGAATGATTTCGTTTGGAAAATATGCAAATTTGATTATGAAATACAAATCTAAAGAATTGATATGAGTTGAAGTTGCAGTTCTTTTTCATCTTGTCAAAATAAGATATGTTAAGTTGCAAAGAGATGTTCCACTGATCTGCAGATTTCCATTTTTTTATGAAAATTTTTTAAAAATGTTCCGGAATTGTTGTAGAAGTCCAAAAATGTTTTCAAAATTTTAAAGGGTGGTTTCTGCTGGTGGGACCAAATTTCCACCAATTTGTTAATCTGTTACTTTCAACGCTTAATACCATTAAATATATTTCGACCATTATTGACAACTTGATTATTAAAAATACCCAGATTTTCTGTGGGAACCAATGTTAGATTGAAAAATATCGGGAAATTTCTGAAAATACTATTAATTCATAGTAAATCTTTTTGGGTTAACAGTTTATTTTTCTTCCAGAAACATATTTTAAAAAATAACAATTTCCTCTAAATTGTTAAAAATGTAAATATTTGACCACCATTTGTATTATGGTCTGGGTACCTTAATGCAAAATGATAATATTTTCAGGTGGTGGCAGAGGCGGAGGTGGAAGAGATGGCGGTTATGGAGGAGGGTAAGTTTCTTATTCTGTCAGAAATATTTGTTCGAAATCTTTCATTTTGTAATCAGAAAAAAATACCAATTTTTGTGTTCAGGGTTTCACATTGGTACAATTAAAAAATATAAGAACAAGTGTGTCAGGTATTCACACATGGTACTTTTAAATATAAAGGGTTAATCATGCTTTTAGCTAGAACTATTTAGACAATTCTGGTACGAAAAGGAGTTAATTTTATATAGAGGTTAAATAACCAGTGTTTTTTGAGTAATATTCATTTAATGTATGATGGTTAAATAAAATTAAGCAATTGGTCATATGGTTTAAAGACTAAAGAGTTACAAGGTTTCTTAAATACAACATATTATTTACAAGGGTTCAGGTTATAATTGAACAACAGTTATTATAATATTGCTATAATTCTGCCATTTCCTAAGATCTTTTCAACAGGTTGTTACTAGAGGTTGTTATGACAGTGTACTTTGTTGCAAAATGCATAGAAGTATAGGGGGGTAAACTAAAACATAAAAATCAGGACTCACTGGTGCTAATAGGTTAGAGTAAAACAGAATTTTAGCTGTTATTTTTATTGATTGACTGGAGATGTTTCAATGGCTTGTCCACATTTCTTCTCCAAGTCTTAAATCCATCATGTTTCATTTGTTGATGGCTTTTATATCACAGGATAACCTTTTCTTAGAATAGATTTAAAAAAAAGTTAAATAGACAAGGTTTTAGTTGATGCTGGCCAGAATAGCATATCCAATTTAGATTGATATTTAAAAATAATATTTTATCAATATCTGACTCAAAACAAGATGTATTTTCTTCATTAACTGAAGTAAAGAGATTTAAAAAATTTTAAAAATGAGTAGTGTATTTGGATTTGGATGTGTTTCACAGCAGTCTTGACTTTTTGGAACCTTGGAACCAGGATTCATGCAATCATGATTGTTTGGACCCCTGCCCTCCATTTGAAAGGTTTAGTTCATTACCAATTCATTGGAAAACTTGAAAGCCCAGAAAAATGTGAAAATTTTTGTTCAAAACCCTCTATATAGATATTGGAGGATAACATCACTTTTTACAGCCTGTGATTCTCCTTATTGAAAAGAATTAATTTTTGATGTATCTTGCAGTAATGTGTTCAAAGCAATCAGAATACACAAGAGATGTGATGAAATTAGTTTACTCCTTTAAACTTTTGTTATATTTTCATGCAGCAAATGCTTTTGAAAGATTAACTAAATTGAATTTCGCATAAAATGTTGTTAAAAGTTGAATAAGGTACATCACCCACCAAAAAGTTTTGCAGTGTTGTCCTAATAATTGGATCACTTTAAAGTGATGCCGACAGGACAAAGGACTAAATGACCTATTTATAGACTAGTGATTAATTCATAACCTTTCACAGGTTGTTTTTAACAAATAAAATTAGTGTTGGACATTCTCTATGAATGGATCAAAAGAACACAAATATATAAAAAAAAAAAAAATTGATGTCCATAAGAACCATTTGCAGTTCAATTTCATCATCATTCATACAAATTATTAAGCCACCACAATTTTACTTAACACCCTTCAAATATGCTGCCAATCTTTATAAAAATTTATTTGAAGTGTATCTACAACATGGAAATATTCCCGAGCACTAGTGAATAGTACTGGTATTTATGTATCAAAATTTCTTTAAGAAAACAAAAATATATTTTCTTTAAGGTAGAGTTTTAATAAGAATATACAGTAAGAAGGTGCAGTACTAAGTTCAATCAACTCTGTACAGTTTTGGTACAATATTTTTAAGTTTATGTTTGAGTATAGAACATAGAAGGTGTAATTAGCTTAGCCAGTGAGTCCTTTGATCTTATAAGGTGTAAAAAAACAACTTTAGGTACATGTTAAGAACATTAAAAATGAGACCAAAAAATAGTGGCTCTGGTAATTATAACTGACCATCTTCAGGTTTTAAACTTTTTAACAGCAGTGTTCTCATAAAGAGCCGGAAGCCTGCAATTTTGCCAGGTATTGCCATAGTTTTTCTGGCTATTTCATTTTGGACAACTAAAAAAATGACGGTAAATGTTCGTGTTTTTGGCCTTTTTCGATAATTTTCCTGCTATTCAAAAACTGAAAAACTGAACAGAGATACTTTAATACATGCATCAAAAATGTACATCCATTTACATGATAAAGTTACATTGTTAAATATACTCTTTGACAGTTCAACTACCTAGAGATTAAAGACAGTAGGCATTAGTATGTCTGATCTGTTACTATTACAGGTAATAGGGATAACAGGTTTTTAAAAAAGGAAATTAAATGAAAAACAAAATGAACTTTTACTATTAAATCTTTGTCAAGTTGTATATTTATTTTTTTGGTTTCGGTATTTGATTTTTTTATTTCACTTTGAAAAAAAGTCAATAATTTATATTCACATCTTTAAAAATGTTTAAAGTTATTTAATCTTTTTATATATTTACTGATATTTTTAAAATGCAGAAGTTTAGCCAGTACCTGAAAATTCAACTTTTCTAGTATCATTAAGTTTTTGCCACTCAACATTTTGCTGCGAATCATATGGTGTTTCCACTGTTAAAAAATTCTACTAGCATAATGCACCACTAAAAAATTCTACTAGCATAATGCAGAGTGCTGAAACATCCCCAAAAACACCAGAGCCACAAAAAATGGGTACAAGGTCAATATAAAACAAATTTGAGGTTAATAAAAGATAAGAAGAAAGGTTATAAATTTGAGAGTTAAAATGGAGTGGTTTGGGAGTGTTTTGCAACAGTCTACATGTGTAATAAGTGTAGCACCAAAACCAAAGAAGATCAACTAGGAAGAATTGGCAGTATCTTCGATCCACAACTTGATCGTTGTGGATGTGCTTGATACTGACCCCATCTGTGTATTTCAGTGGTAGTCGAGGAGGGTACAACAGAGGTTTTGGTGGTGGTAAGTTCAAAGGTCAAACTTGTAAATGACCGTTTATTCACAGTATTTCTCAGTGTTGCTCTTTGTGGCAAAGTTAAATAGAAGAAATGGATGTTGCATCCAAATTGCTTCATCTGTTATTCTTTAAAAGATATTTAATGTAGTTTTTGTTCAGGTTTATGGTAAAGGGAAATATTGATGGAGTGAATACACTTTTGATTCTGTATATTATGGTGAATTTCTAGTATTATTTGTTATGTTTGTGGAATTTACCCAGATCCTCTTTCACAAAATACAAAGATGTGTATTATAATCTCCTGGAGATGAAACGTTAACTGATGTAGTCATAGAATAGGAATTGTCAAGTTTAAACCAATAATGAGGAATGAAAACTCTTTACAATTATCCCTTAATGATAGATAAAGACGTTAAATTTCCTCCAGAGGGGTACTGGAGGTATTAAAAAAGAAGAGGGTACCTGTGTTACTGTACAGTTCAGATCTGCTCACCATTTGCAGTTAAAATAGTTTTTTTTTTTTAAAGCCCAATGAAAGTGTATTCACTCCTTTTGTTTATGTTGTTAACCCTGTAATGCCTGTTAAGTGAGAGAGGGAAATATTTGTATTCAGTACTAAAAATTTTTGCAGAAAATAACATTTCATGTCCCTAATCAATGCAATGAGACAAGTTTTAATGGGCAAATGAACCAATTGCAATAATTCTCCCTTATGCATGGATACAAAAAAGTAAGAAGGGTTGGTGTTAAATTAGTTAAATAATGCAAAAAATTTGGTATTGGTACAAGTTGCTGTTTATGAGAGAATGAGAGGTCAAGATTGATATTATACACTACAAGTTGATATTTATGAGAGAATAGAAAATAGAAATCAATATCATAGTTGTGAATTATGAGAGAATGGGAGATAGAGACCAATATTATTCACTTATATTAAAGTGATGTCGAAACTAATACAAGCTGATACAAAGTGGTCACCCTTTAAAACCTGGTAATTTATCTGGATTATGATGAAGCAACCCTGAATATCTTGGCAATGTGATGGACTTTACCACTAATTATCAAACGCCGAGCATAAGCTTAGACATACCAAGTAAAGATTTGAGATTGGATCTTACATTCTGCAATAATACAAAGGGATACTTGAATAGAGTGGAACAGGAATCGTGGACACGTTGTACAGAAATAAAAAATATAAAACCGGATGAAAAAAAAAATTGTTGAAATGAAGAACTTTTCGTAGAATATATGTTTATGTCTTATTTGAGAATGGACTTTAAATGTTACCGTATGCATTTATGAGAGATACTTAAATATAGTGGAATGAGAAATCAGAAAAGCTTTCAGTGCAATGACATCAATGTATTATGGTTCTGATAAAAGTTGGTAATGGGAATATATACTTAAAAATATTTTTACAATATGCATATGTGATTTGGGTGCAGATAGCAACTACAGTGCTGCTCCAATCCACAAAATTTGTTAATCATTGTAGTGTATACATATATAGAAAAGAAATAATAAGTGTTGCAATAAGTTATTGTGTTAGTTGGGTATATAAATATCCTATATGATATGCACAAAATAAGAGTTGAACTGAGCAAGCATTTGAAATAATTATTGACAGCGTTGGTATAATTCTGGAGCACAGCTTCTCAATATGGAAATCTGTTCTCTATGCTACTTCCCGAAAACATCAGGCAATATCAAACATGGGAGTTAAAAAAGGCAATATTATGGGTATTGGTTTACCAACATATAATGAATTATGTATATATTGAACAATATTGCAACGGATTATAGATCAAATGAGAGTTTCCGTACCACATTGTGGATAAAATATTAATTCGATATGTATACATGTTGTGCAAAAATTATGGAACAACTCATTTGTTCTGTGTGAACACAATCAGTATGTCCATGGCTGAAATAACAGATTTCTTGCATTTTCAAAATGCATAGGTGATAAAATGAAACCGTTATTTGAACACATAAAAGGTTGATGCAAAATGCACATAGGTTATGAAATGAAATATTGGATAGATTATACAGTGAAGGGGTTTATTAGAAATGGTATACTAGATTTAAGCTGAATTAGGTATCAAGAATAAAAAAAAAAAACCACATTATAATACAGGAGAGTGAACAACTAAAAAATATGTGTGCAAGGAATTAAATATTTACGATTTTAAACTCTTACAGTGATTTGTAATTTGAAAAATTGTGGCTTTAATAGGACTTAAAAAATTACTGTCCATGAATATTACAAAGCACTTAGTAAGATTTTGTTCCGTCGTGTAGTAGACATGTTGAAAATATATAAATCAAAAGAATTTGTTTGAAAGGCATTCTGTTACAATACATCAATCTACTTTGTATGTGAGTGAAAGTCATAGCACATATTAGGAATCAGTTTCTAATTCATTCCTACTTGTTGTTCATTCTAGTTTTATGTTTATTGGTACTATTCAGACACTTTATCTTAGTATGATATATACTTACTATATGAAAATTTGAAAGTTTGAAATTCAGATCCATCTCGAATATGCAAGGTATGACTATATGTGTTATAAGTACCACTAATTACAAAAAAATTTTGTAAAAGAAAGCAACATGTGTTTCTCTAAAATGATACAATTTAAATCTGGTAAGATCAAGTGAAATTTTCTGACTTTCCTTTTAACTTTTGTAGAATCTTGCATGTTCGGAATGGTTGATATTGATTGTATTCTCTCCATAATAAAATGTAATTATATTTTTCAGGTGACAGGGGAGGAGATAGAGGAGGTATGTCCTGTTAATAGTTATAAAGATGGGGTTTTTGAAATTTAATCAAAGACTGTTATTGATGGGATATAGCAATACCCATGGACAAATACTTCATTATTAAGCCATACACTTTCCTGGTTTTTATCAAGAGGGTCTTTTGGGATGAAAATCTGTTGGGAGTGAGTAATACCAATGAACAAAACTTTTTTTGAGCTTTTCTTTTTAAAGAACGTTTCAAAAAGATGTTGCTTTTGTAAAAGAGAAAATCAAGTTGTAGGTCCTCATAACATGAGAGTTTCTTTAAAAAAAAGAAAATTGGAATGTTATACAAACCATAATAATATGGTCTGCTTTCCTTTTTAATCACTACTGTCTACAAATGCCTGTATAATGAATATGTTTTTTTAACAGGTGCTGGAGAGATGACCGAGATGGTTGATACAATATTTGTGACTGGATTAAGTGAAGAAATCTCAGAAGATGCCCTTGTTAATCATTTTGGAAGTATTGGTGTCATCAAGGTTTGTTTTTTCCATTCTATAGCCATCAAACTGGGCAGTTAAAAAAAGAGAACTAGAAGCACTAGTAAATTTTGATTTGAGAACTTTTCAGACAGCATGTATATAAATGTTTAATTCTCAAACATATTAGAGACTTCTCAGATAAAGTTTTATACAGAAAGCCGAAAAAGGCATGATAGGGAAAGTAAGAATGGTGCTGCAAGAGAAAACAGTTCATGCTTAATCTGCTCTGGTCAATGGAGCAAAAACATTACACAATAAAAGTCAAAGAATATCCAAAAAAATTTCTAGAAAGATTTTATCAGAAAGACATAGGATTGAGTTCCATTTTTGTTCTCTTGAAAAATCTAAATAATTATATTGTTTGTTTATAGATGGACAAGAAAACAGGTAAACCCAAAGTATGGATCTATAAAGACAAGATGTCCGGTAGACCTAAAGGAGAAGCCACCATCACTTATGATGATCCAGCTACAGCACAGGCAGCTATCAATTGGTTTAATGGTAAGGTGGAAAAAGTCCTAATTTTAATGAAGGAAATAATGATTGGTTATAATCTTATGATTTTATACAAATGATCTAATGCAGACCACTGATGCCTTTAATAATGTCATTCATTGCAGATTTGGCCAAAATAATAGAAGCCTATTCTTTTAAAATCTTGCAGAAATCCTGCATAAATGCGCCAAAAAAATTATTAACTTGATGGACAAAGGCCCTAGTAACAAAAAGTCAATCCAACCGCTGGTTTTACCTGGTTTGTTAGTACGGTTCCTGGTTTTGCCTAGTTTGTTAGTACGGTTCCTGGTTTTGCTTTGCTTATCTGCAGTTGCATCACAAAAGAAGGTGTTCTCTGTTGACATTTTGAGGGTTTTGCATGAAATAATGGAATAAGTATAAAGGATAGTTCGAGGACAAGTTTTTTTTTTACTGATTTAATAATCTTTTGCAAAATTATAGTAATAATTGATAAGAGCCATACGGTTGTTTGGGACGCCTTTCCCCATTTAATAGGCTCCAGTCAAATGCAGTTGGGGACCTTGTTGACCAAGTGGTATAGGTACTAGTAGTTGCTTTAAACTGTACATATTACTGTAGCATATGTTGTATACGGCGCGAGTTTATGCCTGACTTTGTACCATACAAAAAATGTTGTGTTTAACTTGCATCACACATGATAAAGGAGGTCAGTGGTTCTCTCTGGGTACTGGGGCTTCCTCCACTGGTAAAATGACCGCCATGATGTGACTGAAATGTTGGATGTGGCATTCAATACCAATCAAACAAACAAATGCAGTTGGTTTCAATTCCAAATTAAAATAAATGCTATTGCTTTGATACATAATATTACATGTTAATATATATATTACAGAACTACAAAGAATTGATAATAAGATTTAAAGATTGAAATAATGTGATATATTTTGTAGAGAAAGATTTTGATGGTAACATTATTAAAGTAGAGATTGCCAGGAGAGTACAGAAGAACTTTGATAGCCGTGGTGGTAGAGGTGGAGGCCGAGGAGGCGGTGGACGAGGTAAGGATATACACGTGAATGCTCATATTTTTTTCTGCAATTTCATACATATTAACAAAGCTATGCACATAAAAAAGTTATTCACAATGGCACATGCATATTTGCTCATGTAAGGTTCATAAAAAGTCATCCAGCATATTGGCTTATTTGTACCTGTGTTTAAGATGTGTGCACAATATTTATTGCAAATACCATCAATTTAAAAGTGCATATCTGTATTTTGCAATTTCAAATGCATTTGGGCAATTAATATGTTTGATTTTACAAAATAAAAAAAATGCCTGAATTTTTATTTCAAAACCCTGGGTAACTGTCAAATCATTACTGCTGTAACATTTGAGAACATCCCACCCATGAAAAGCATGCTTGTCTATAGAACTTTCTTGGCTATTATTTTTTTAAAATCATAGATTATAGCCATTTCATTTTAAAAACTAGGTAGTACCAGCATCTCATATTATGTGTTAACATAGGTCAAGGCTGCACACATCTATAAATTAAACTTCAAATTATAGGGAGAATGCCAGATCAAAATTATCATAATTTCACATGAACCTTAAATTTTGAATTAAAAAAAATTAATTACAAATAGAATTAGAGAGTAAAAGCAACAAAATTTTATTATACCCCAACAAACAATTTTTTTTTGGGGGGGGGAGGGGTATATAGGAATCGACCTGTCTGTCTGTCCACATTTCTTATAAGCATATTTCCTAAACCATTGAATGGATTTGGAGGAGACATAAGATGAACATATATAGATATACATATAGGAAGGAAAATCATCTCAGCTCATTCCAAGGGCAGATAATCTCTAAGGGGAGCAGGGGTATCGTTTGTGATTTTTGCTCACTTTATGTCTTGTTTCTACAGCCTTCAAATTTGAATAAACAACTGTAAACAACTGACTGTAAAAACAATGGTAATAAAAAACAGTTTAAGATTACTTGTTGCATTCATGACTTGTTTATGCTTCTTTTAGATTTCCAAAATTGCACTGTAGTAGTGATATTTTCAGTTACTCATGTGAAATGTTTTGGCAGATGGTCCTTATAGAGTTGATGAGACATCAAATTGATCTAATGGAATGTTGTATTCTACAAAAATCATGGAGATAACCTTCAGCCAAATCATATTTGCTGTCTATCCTTGGATTATTTAAACAAATGGGAAGATTTTGATTGAAAAAAATGAACCAATACGATTTTAAATTCCTTATAAAGATGGAATGAAGTTTTAAGGGGTCTTTAAAATTGATGGAATGAAGTTTTAAGGGGTCTTTGATGGAATTAAGTTTTAAGGGGTCTTTAAAATCAATTTAACTGTTTGGTTTTATTTTACAGGATTTGGAGGTGGCCGCGGCGGCGGTGGCGGTGGATTTGGAGGAGGAAGAGATGGCGGTGGACGAGGTTAGTTTTGTAGTAGCAGACAGACTTCTTGTTTTCAAACTGGTGCTTTGTTATTGTCAAGAAGTCATGCATCCATTTATATCAAATTTGTTATCCTAGACCGGTTTAATTTTTCAATGGGTTCATGGGATATTGAACCAACAAACCTTGATATTGATATTACTGGTTGTTTTGTCAGAAATATATCTGCTTTTCATGTTCATGTTCACTTTCAATTGCATCACCCACACTCCATGCACGGAAAAGATCCCATTTGTAGATTTTGAAAAAAGAAGGCTACTGCCGCTACAAAAGGGTAAATCTTTAGTCCTACCCATCCCTCCCATTTTCCAGTGGCAGTTAAAAGCTGTTGTCCTGTTGTATCTCTCCCCATCCCCACTTTTTGATTATTGTTGAACCTGTTTTCGTCCTGAATATGCATGAAATATTTGCCACATGACGTTAAGCAACCAATAATCAATCAATTGCATCACTGCATATACATATACCATGACTTCAAGTAAAAGTGGTATTTAATCAAGACACTTATCCATTTAAAGCAGTTCTTACCTACAAATATCTAAGACAACATAATATAAAGTGTTGGTTTTTTAGAAGTAAAGTATAAAATCTGCAAAATCATAATGTCAACACTCCTACAATGATGCCTGTTCTATCTTGTATTGCATTACTCATTAAATATGAACAGTCTCTAGTGTTTAACCTTAGGGTTGACCCAGGGCATCCCCAGATGGCAGATAGGAAGGTCCATTCTTTTATGGGCTTACAGGTCACGTTATGGAATGCTTGGCTATAGGTCATAGTGGGTGACGTGTTAGGAGAATGAAACATATATTCTGTGTGGCCTGTTTACAAATGGTCATATTTTTTTCACAGGTTATATGGGCACATGTTTTGTTGGTTTAACCTATTAATTTCAAGCTTATGAAGTAAAAAACTTGTTCAATTATTGCCTGTAAGTATTTTTGGTAGGTTTTGATCTTTCTATTTTCAGGAGGTGGTGGTGGAGGAGGAGGCGGAAGTGGTGGCCCCTCCAGAGCTGGTGACTGGACATGTCCTAATGGGTACGTATATACTCATGAACCTTGAGATTGATCATGTGTAATCCATAGGGATGGGGCATCAATTTTGGAAAAAATAATGAGCATGTCAAATGATTTCAGAAGTTAGTTTTAAAATGTTAACAAAGTTAAATGCATAAGCTCCATATAATGTAAATTAATCCCTTGACAGAAGACACCCCACTTATGCAACCGCTATAATACTAACTCATACATTACTTTAATCCTATCATGCAGACACTTTTGGTTACATTTGGTATAAATAGTATCTGGCTTTAACTATTTTTAATAGTTCAAATATAGAATTTCTTTGGCCTTTAGGTATTGTTCAATTGTTCTTTACCCCCTCTACAGGTAATTGAATAAAACTTCGTTTTTTCTGCGTTTATTAAATAGATAAAAATTGGGAGACAAATCACAATATTTATATCCTTGTGGTTACCTTTTGGATGCTTTAAAACAATAAATTAAAGATATTACAAGAAAGTTATTTACATTTAGTACATGGTTTGTGTATGGACCACTGTTTTTGTTTACACCACTTTTGTCCCAAAGCATAAGTAAATAAAGAGCAAGATAATAAAGGTTCAAAGGTCATTACATAAAAGGTTATGCAGACTTTTAAAAAAATCATTGATTTTGCCCTTTTTTAAAAAAAAAAAAAAAAATCTTGGACATTCACAGGTAAGATCGATTTATCGATTTTGTTCTACGGTGATAATTTCATTATCTGAATGGCAAAATTGACTGATGTTAAAGAGAAATAATTCATTAAAATAAATGTATCTGTACCCTTTCAGAAGTTCATTGTTAAAATGATAATTGATTTTACTGTGTTGATCAGACCCACATTGTGTATTAATTGTTATTCTTACCTAGATATAAAAAAGCTGGCGGAATACACAGAGATGTTTTATGAAACTGAAGCCAGCACAGAAATATTTTGAAGGAGCTGTTTTTAGTGTTTATACTGTATTTGGGGAAATGATTTTCCATTAGTTCCAAATGTTTCTTTCTGAAATATATGTTGCACTTTGACAAAGATTATATGGATTGATAATATTTATAACAAAATGACAACTTCCAATTTTATTTTTTTTTTTTTCACTTTTAAATAGCAATGCATGTTTGAGATGTTATTCTTTCTCAACAATTGTATTGACTATTGTTTTACTGTTTTCTAGTGACTGTGGGAACAATAACTTTGCATGGAGAGACAGTTGTAATAGATGTAACACACCTAGACCAGAAGGAGCAGGCGGTGATGATGGTGGTGAAAGACGTGGTCGTGGTGGTGGTTTTGGAGGCGGTCGTGGCCGTGGAGGAGGAGGAGGTAGAGGAGGATTTGGTGGAGACCGAGGTGGTCGTGGTGGAGGATTTGGAGGAGGACGTGGAGGTGGTGGTGGTTATGGAGGAGACCGAGGTGGACGTGGTGGTGGTCGCGGAGGAGGAGGTGGATATGGTGGCCGTGATGGCGGTGGTGGCAGAGGAAGACCAGACAGGTAATCATTTTATTTCTTTCAGTTATGACTCATTTTAATTAAGGCTTTAATGTTTACAGGGATGATTTTATTCCGCTTTTTAGCGGATTTCCGCTATTGGTAGTCCGGATTTGTCCATTATGATTCTTTTATTATATTGCGGTATTTGGCTTCCGGTTGGTTATTTCCGCTTAGTTGGCATGGTCGGCAAAATCATCCCTGTGTTTATAAAAAAACTAGGGTGTCCTGCAGCAATTTTCTGTAATTAACAGAGTCACAATGTTGTGTGTGTATTAAACTTTGACAGATAGGAAACTTCATTGAAATAACTATAGATACCTCTCTATAAGTTAAACAGAATGATGTGTTGGGAGTCTGTAGAAGGGGAAAATATGTTGAATCCGATTTGGAAAAGTTTGACATGGTAAAATAAGTTTGTTATGTTATTATAATGATGTGACCTTGATATTAAAACCTACAGAGTATCAGAATGCACTTATGTTAATCCATATTCTGCACAGGGACACCTGATAATACGAGTATATACAAAAAGCCTTGAAATGGTCTTTTATTTGGAATTGGTTTGTTTTAAGGTTTGCCAGCGTTTCGCCTTAAAAAGAACAAGCCAATTAATCATGATTAACTGGTTTTTTAACCAAAATTTTAATTGACAAATCAAGCTTATAGTTCATTGAAGAATGCATGGTAGTTTCAAAGATAAATGTAATAAATAGATAATTTACAATTTAATTAAGTTACATGTACTTATTATTGAAATTTTCCCTCTTTCAGACCTGGTATGGACAGAGGAGACAGAAGACCTAAGCCGTACTAAAAAAGCAATCTACAAGAACATGATTGACTTGCACCTGACACTGTTGTCAGATTTTATCTTTTATATTGTTTTATCATCCCCATTGTCATTGTTTGTTGTCATGTGAAATCATCATGAATAAACAAATTTTTTTATAGGTTGATTTTTACTTTATATGATACTGTGCTGTTGTAAATGTACATAATTTTTATGAAAGATCACTACAAAGTTAAACATGCTGTGTAAAATAGGTAGTAATAATGATAGATCTGGCGAGTGGTTCACAAAAGATCAAAAGTTTAACGGGTGGTCATTACATACATACAGGACTTAAATATACAATATTAGGTCAATGTCTGAAAAATATCAACTTTTTTGTACGAGGCTAAGAAACTGGGGAAGGGCGAGGTTTACCGAGCCCTTCAACAGTTTCGTGCCGAATACAAAAAAGTTGATAT
>JARWCS010000006.1:1302576-1313437 GCA_034783895.1 Geukensia demissa | reverse complement strand
TATCATTGCTGCCCAGGCTAACCTATCATTGCTGCCCAGGCTAACCTATCATTGCTGCCCAGGCTAACCTATCATTGATAATATTTCATGAAGTTTTACATTTGGCCATTATTTTTGTTTTGTTTTGTTTTATATAACATCAACACCCCCTGCCACATTCATATTAATTTCTGGAATATCACAGATTTTATACCTAGTGAATATAAGAATGCTATATGTGCATCAAGAGATTCGTCTGACTTCCTGTACCCACTATGCATCTGTTCCAACTGCTGCTGTGTCGACGATACCCTAGGATTATCAAGCTGAAATAATTCTTTTAACTCCTGTTTGGTAAAATATCTGTAATAAAAGACGTTTTTTTAACACAAGACATTAATATACAAAAAATGCATTTTAAGCAGGTCATGATAAGGACCTTCCATTGATTCTTCCTGTAAAGTTTGGTTCCATTTTTACCTATTCAGATACAAAGATGAAAATGTACCAACGCCAAGAGATGACAACAGTTCACATGGCCTTTGGCCAGGTGAGCTAAAAACTGGTAATATTGCTTAAAATGTGCATGAAAAAAGATTTTAAGTAGAAAACCAAACAAAAAATTCATCCTTATGAATTTCTTTTGCCTGGCAAATTATATACTACTCAAAAAGTTTAGCAGCACTACTGCTTAAAATAGTGGAGTTCAACTTTGCAGGCAAAATTGATCAAAATATCAACAAACAAGACAAATATAAAAAAAATGTTCGGAGAAATGGATGCGTCAACAAATTGCACTTCCCATTTTTTTTTTTCTCCAACCAAAATAGGAGTTCGATTCCAATAGTTTCTGAAAATGTCAACCAGTTTTCAACCTTTTCAACACAGATTGACCTCGACAAATTGTTAAAGTGTATTAATTTGAAAAGGGTTCCCTTTTAAACAGATTTTCATTTGGGATCTTTAAAAAACATTTTTTCAACTAAATAATGACATATTCCTCATTTTATTCAACACAAAATGTGTGTTGCTTAATTTTTTAGCAGTATCAAAAATTTAAGTACACATTTTTTTTGTATATTGTACCTATGGGCCAACATTATATCTATAATTGTCTAGTGTATACATGGAGTTACATTATCAGTATATGTACAGTGTAAGGACAAAAGTATTAGTGTAAAATTTCCTATATATCTTTAAAAAAAACACATATTTAAAGTTTTATTACAAGCTGTTTGCAGAGGAAAGTGTTAATATAGGAATAAAAAAATCTTTTTTAAAAAAAAACTGCCTCAACAAGCATAGAAATATTGTATTTATAGATCAAAAGTTTTTATGCAAATTCTCAATTAAAGTATTATGAAAAAACTTTTTTGCCACTGTTAGATAATGAAAAACCGCAAGACTGCTATAAATCAGACTGAATATGTAAGATCATTTTACACCTATTCTAGGAGTTTTTTAATATAAATCCGTCTAAAAACAGCCAATATTTGAGAAATTACTATAAAGAGCACTCCTTGTAGTGTCAGTGCATTATAACTATGTAAAGATAAATGGGTTTTAACAGTATTTCTGAACATTAACTATACAGTTAGTCCAAAAAAAAATTATCTACTCAATTTTTTTTTAACTGAGGGACCAAACAAGGGATCTCAACATACATAGCTCTTTCAAGATATTTATTTGGCCATGTTTTTTCTTGTGCTCAAAAACACTTGCAAATTTACAACAGGTCTCCATGTGTAAATTGTATCCTTTTGTTACTTTTATACTTCCATGCTTTTACCAAACCGTCCAACTGAGAGCATTAATTTGCTGTGGAGGATGTTAATAACATTCAAACACACACACTTTTACACAAAATAACTATTAAGTGACTGTTGATGTTGTCAAGGATAGATCTCATAAAAAAATCACTAGAAACGAAGTGTTCTCTTGTGTCTAGGTTTACTTTTTTGGGGGGAAACAAGTTAGAGTTACAAAAGGTAATATAACAATGGAATCTGTGTAGGCAGCAACTGAGTAGTAGGAAATTTATGTTTTTATCTCAAATGAAAATTCTTACTGGTCGAAAATTAAATTTGATAAATGCTAACATTTTTCACTTATAATGCACATGTTTTTCCTCTTGGTATTATAACCAAAAATATTACGGAAATGTCCTAGAAGTAAATAATATGTTCATCTTAATAGTACATTGTGGCCATAAGGTTGCTTCAAATATACTTCAATGAACAAATTTAACCCTTTACTATCAATTCTTCAGTATGTTAAATATCTAGGTTTTTTTAAATAAAAAAAATCTAGCATATTTGAACTTTAATTCCATAGAAAGCACAAGATTTTTTTTGCTTTTAAAAAATAATTTTAAAATTTTAAAACTAGGTGAAAATATTGCATCTAAATATAATGGGAAATCCAAAATATTTTTGGCCTGTCCTAAAGTTTTTAGGGAGCTAATCAGTTATGTAATCTATACAGGTATAATCCAGGTGTAATCCTGGCATACCTGGATAATTACCTGAACACAATAACATTAATTTGATAAAAATGTTAATGAGATTAAAGGTAATTAACTTCTCAGACAAATACCTCCTGTTATGATATTACAGTGTAATTTTACAAGCTATTAACAATTATATTGGCGAAGATATTGTTTTTTGGTTTCAACTGGAAATAGAGAACTAATTCTGTCATAACTATCTTTTCTCAAATTTTTTATTCATGTAAAAAAACCACAATACAACAATGCCTTTTCTTATTAAACACTCACAGCAAATGAAAAAAAAAAACTGAAGACAGAACTTCACTGAGAAATTCAGAATACATTAAATAGATAAATTCTTTGAGACATAGTCATCTGCAGTTTATTATTAAGTCCCACAATTTTTACATGTCATTATGAAGTTCAAGAGTAAAAATTAAAACATTTATAATATCTTTTATGAAAAAAATTAACAATTATATAAGACCCTCATGATCAACAGCACATGGGAAAAATGAAAATTTGTAAGACATGGGATGTCGTTAAAGATTACAATGGAATAAAAGTGACATTTTTAACTTTTAGTTAGGGTACAAAATTAGATAAACAAATTTGTAAAAGACTGTGACTGTCTGAAGAGGAGGCCACTACAAAAGTTAATAAAAAAGAAAGGGACCAAATATTAGGGGAATACTCTGTATATTGTACCTTTTTTTGGCACAATTATTTTAATATACCTTATTTTTTATATACCGTCTAACTGAGAGCATTAACTTGCTGTGTAAGACATTAATAACTATCAACCCCCTTTATATTTGCACAAGTAGAATATGATCCCTTGGCCCTCACTAGATCCCTGCCATGCAATTATTGCAGGAGAGTGTGATAACATTGTTGAGAAAAAAAAATTTAGTTGGCAGTTCTTTGCTAGATACTATATAATCCAAGCATTTGTGTGTGTCTAACAGATTTTACATTGTCTTGTAGACAACTGATTTATATATTATCTGCTTGGAATAGTAAAGCTCTTTTCAAAATGATTTTCAAAAGCCAGGGTTGAAAAAATTGTAATTTAATATGACTGGTTCCAAATTCTGGTTATTATTAGGGTCAGGTAGCAATAGAAAGCAGTGGTTAAAATTTGAAAATTCTGGTTATTATTTGGGTCATGTAGCAATAGAAAGCAGTGGTTAAAAGTTAAAATACTTCTGTACTAATCAAATACCGTATTTATCATAATAAGCATCCATATTTATTAAAATAGGCAAAATCAGCCAAAAATGAAAGATCATAGCACCCCTCCTCCTGACAGCAAATTGCTGTTTTTTCTTAGAATTTTATGTTCTATGATTGTGTAAAACTTAAATGGCACCTTGATTATCATTTTACCATTATCAGTGGTGTTTGAAACTAGAAAGTTTTTTCCAATTGTGTATTGCTGGAAACATGAGGTGAAGTAAAGGGTTCTTATGAGACCAATACAGTAGCTTTTAAAAGAAAGACTATGGAATATATGACAGAAAGACATAATCCACATCTTTTCTGGATTGTGTACTGCATAATTTCTTGTTAAGCTGTTGCCTTTAGTTCACTAGATTTCCATGGGGCACAAAACTATACATTTATTTGAACTTTTCCTAATGGTAAATAGAAACTTGAATTATCTTAATCTGTCAAGGTAGCTGTAACAAACATATTTTATGTAATGGGAAAAATATGTTTTTCATGATTACTCTTTATAACAATTTCTTGGTAGTACTTCCTGAGAAAGGAAACAACTTATAGAAAAATTCATCAAATATTTATCCAACTTTCTAATTTGGCCTTGAAACAAGTTGTGTTTAGGCTTAACTACGGAAAAAAATAAGAAAGATTTTTTTTAATTTATAGATTTTTTTACCTAGGGTATATTACAATGTATATGGATGTTCTGATTTGCACAGAGTTTAGCAAGAAATGCCAATAAAAAAGCTACCAGTACAAAACTAGTTTGGTATTTTAAAGCTGAAAAATGTACTGTTTAAGGCTTAATCAAAAGATTAGTTTGTAAAAACCTCTTAACATTAACTTGATTCATAATGTACAAAAATATTATACTATGGAAGATTTCCATTTGAACAAAAATGCATTATGTGTTAATTTTTCGCTAGGAACAGGTCCTTCCAGCTAAGATGCCATCAATCATTATTTTAAAAAGAAACAACAAGACTAACAAAAGATATCTCTAATTTCCCCCCCCCTCCCCAAATGGATTATCTGCCCTTGGAATGAGCCAAGATGTAATTCCTTCCTATGTGCATATCTTAACATTGTTTCTAATGTGCATGTTAAGTTTCGTTGAAATCCATTGAATGGTTTAGCGCTTACAATGTATTGGGAAAGATGGATGGACAGACAGGGTGATTCCCTTTGTACCCCAAAACTTTGATTGCAGGGGTATAATAAGTTTAGAGTCCTTACACCTACACACAGAGATCTGTCTGTTGTTTGGTTTGTAGTTTAATATTGAAGTTTGAGCTTCATTAACATTTAAAACTACTAGGAAAATGTAAATTCATTAAAAAAAAACCTCAAAAACAATATAAAAAAAGTTCAAAATTCTATAAAAAAAAAAGAATAAGATAAAAGAAGGCAAGAGTTTTAAAAAATCTTGATATCATGAAATAAATGCCATTAACCATACTTTTCAGGTAAGATGGAAGTAATAGACATTTTCAGATAATGTTTCTATGAAACATACATGAGATGTTTATATATTTTAGACAAGAAATGGCTACTTTTCAGAAAATCTTCCTAATGCACAGTTGCAAAAAATTACAAGAATTTTTTTCTCTCAATTTTCATGACTCTTGTTTTGCCAGAGTAGTGTAAGGAATCTGATGATTTGGTATATAAAGTTTTTGTTTTGTAAGCATTCATAAAATGTTTAATATGCACAAAAAAAATGACAAAATGGGGAAAATATTTAAAATGTGTCCACCTAATTCAGTTAAATTTAAAATTTACATTATTTCAATTTCAATGAGCAAGATTAATGTCACCTGTCATCCCTGCTTTGATTATTTGGTTACATTTAATTTCAAAATATGAAATGAACAAATATTAATACACATTTTCATGTTAGTCCATATTCAGTAATGAATTTGAAATCTGACAATGTACTGAAACTGACATGTATATTGTCAGTTGACAAGACATTTTACTCAGACATGTGACAAACTAGTCACAAAGAGTGGGTGGGACTTGTATTTTAGCAGGTCACAGAGGGTTATGTCTTTAAAAATTTAACTAAAGAAGAATTTTGAAATCTAAATTATTTTATAACCCATCATTTTTTGTATTAATTGCACAAATTGTCATTTGGTTTCCTAAAATAACCCATAAATTTTACATCTGCTTTTACTAATCTCCCCGTGGTGCCTCACTGAATTTGTTTGTAAACAACAAATCCACATGCTTGAGGGTAATAAATTCTAGGTTTTTCCACACAGTAGGTAAATTACATTTTTCTTAATTTGTCTTTAACAGGTGTTTTTAATTCAATTAATTTCTATTTGTTCTCCTAGCATGTATGTGCAGGAATGTGGCTATATATTTTTTATGACTAATTTGTCCTCCATTGTCCAGGGGTGGCCACTACAATTAAGATGTATTGTTCTGATAAGAAGATAAGGATCTCATTTGTTTGGACTTGCAAATTTATGTAATAACAAAAAGCCCACCCCAGGGTGTGTGACCAGTAGTTGGTTGTAGGTAAACATGAAGTGGTCAGTTGAAAGACAAACATCCACAAAGAAAGATGTATATTTCTGAGGTAAGTAAAATTTTATTTATTTAAATATAAGTTTTTATAAAAGTTTATATATGGACTATAAAACATTTAAGTTTTTAAAATATTATATACATTTAAAGCTTTTATTATTCAAAAACATTTAAAAATTTTTGTAACTTTATTTTCATATTTCATATAATTGTATTTTGAATAATTAACTTAGCAAATAGAAAATATGGAAATTAGATAAATTATCAATATGATCATGAATGTGTGAAAAAATAAAACATATTTTAAAAAAATTTTTTACACAATTTTGACACATTTTCTGGTGTATATTTCAAAATTCCCAATATACATGTATTTTTCACATGTGACATGACAATGTTTATTCTGTAATTTACAAACAACTGACCATGACATCTGTCAAAGTTGTTATTATAATTAACAAGTGTCCACTAAATGGTCACTACTGTTTTACACACTCATTCACATACAAACAGTGGTCAGGGTAACAGCTTAAACTTGGTAAGAAATTTTAACCATTTTTTCTCACTTATTTTTTTCAACATGCATGCTTCTGTTAAGTATAATATTTAAGATTATGTATAATATTAAGTTGTTTTAATTATACAATTACATGGTTTGTGCATTATTATCTTATCTAATATTTACTAGGTTTGTTTGTGTTTATTTATTCCATTGTTATGGTTACTTGGATCTTTTTAAGTTACCTTTTGTGATGTTAGTTTCTTTAGGTATGTTACAGAGTTATCTCTCTTGGGAGAAAATTTGAAATGATTTGTTCCCAGTAACAATAATGTGCATGTGTATCATGTCAACAAGCACTTACTGATGCTGGGGATAAAACATGTTCTGGCCACTTTAAGTTATTGCAGATCAGGATTGTTTTTTCTTTCTGTCTTATAGATTTCTGTCAAAATATTTAAATATCATATCTTTGTGTATACTTATATCTATGTAACATTGACAACGGCCCTCATACTGCTACCATCCCTGGTATCATGTTGTGTGACAGGTCAGATTTTACCCTGCACCAATATGATGCCAGAGGGATGGTCAGTTGTATAACCTACACAGCTGGTCACAAGTTCTGCTATCTAAATTCTGGTGTCGTTTTTCAGTTAATACTTTGCTCTGTGATATTAAGGGGATTTGATTTTGTAATTGGTCAATGATATGTTGTGGCTTGAGTCTCTAGTCCAGAATGTGAGACAAGTTTTTACTGAACATGTCGTTCTATTGGAATGTTTGCATTTGGATGTGTACTTTAAAGGACTTCGATAATGTGCATAGTAATTTAGTAATAGCCTTCTTTGTTGTGGAAAGCTTTTTAGGCTGAAGAACTGTTTCTGTGACTTGTATAACTAACAGCTCTACCAAATATAATAAAGTATTTCTGATGGAATATTAAATGACCTTGACATTCAAGTGATTGTTTCTGTATCTTCTGACCTTGACATCAAGTTCGGTGCGGAGATTAAATAACATCTGCACCAATTTGATGCCAGGTGCCAGCAGGTATATATGGCATTCTTCTGTATGAGTGTTGGCTTTATTTGTCTTTCTGGGTATATTGTAGCTCAAGTAATACATTACATGTATTATGGACATTTTTCTTATTTTTAGTATTGACTAGTTAGAGTTGGAAATTTTTACCAAATATTTAATCTCATCCAATTTTGTCTGTTATAAATAAATTTCTAATGTTACTCAATCACTTGTGCAAAAAAAACCTATATAACTGAAAATTTCACCAGATTTATAGATAAGATATTTTAACATGGTGATTCAAATCTTTTATCCCAGAAATTTTACATTTACTGCAAATGTTTGTAAACAAAGAAATTATTAAAATTTTCATTACAAATTAACCTTGTAAAAAGGTTGTTCACTGGCTGTATTATTGTACATTCATTATGAAAAAGTAATTTATGTTAGAAAAAATACATTATTCCCCTTTGAGAACTGTAATTTTTTTCATCGATTTAGTGTATTTTCAAAATATTTTAATGCAAAATTCTATTAGGGACACAACAATAAAATTTTAATTATATTTACTACTAAATACAATAAAATTGAATGCACAATGTAATATTGAACCCTCCTTAGATTTATATCTAAAAATAAAAAAAAAGACATTTATAGTTAATTTTTTATCCATAAAAGCAATTATAAAGATTTTATTTTCAAGGTACAAAAATAGGTATGCCTTTTTGGTAAACTACACATGGCAATTTATTTTCATCCTTACATCTCAATTTACAATCAGCATAAAAATTGGATTGGTAAGAAAACTAAATCAAGAAATTGCAGTATAAAATACTTAAAATCAATTTCTAAGAAATGAATATGTAAAAATTTATGGAATTTTATCTATAGTCAATCAAAACACTTCAAAGGAATAATAGAATTTGGTTTGACTACTTTACATTATAATTGCTTTCTTAGAACCTGGCCTGAGGTCATTTTACATGGTGATAATAACATCTAGTTTGTACAATATCTTTGGCATGTTTGTATTGTGATCAATTCAAATATAAGTGTGAAGTAGTCTCCCTTGATCTCAGGTGTGTAACAAAGGTATGATTAACACCTGGAGGCTACATTGCTATTGATACCTGAAAGACTTTATTTGATCCTATTTATCTTAGATTTATCTACCTACAACTTCAAAAGAATAAAAAAATGTGTGAAATTCCATTAAGGTTTTTTAGCAATTTACAAAAGGTTACATGAATCAATTAGATTTAGATAACTGCCAGGCAAGCAACAGGATATAGATATGACTAACAAAGGGAGCTAATTAAGATAACACAAAGGAATTTCCTTAGAAGATTATCACATTTAATCCAAGATTAACTTTGGCACTTCAATACAAAACTGTTCTTCAGAAAAGAGCCTCAAGTCTTTGCAAGTATCAATGTATTTAATCCAGTCTCATTGTCATATGGTTTCAGTTGTCACACCAATATTTCATTTTTGAGAAGAAAAATTTTTAAAAATAATAATAAGCCAGATTTAATTTTCTTTGCTCATTAAATGTTTGAAAAAAAAAGAAAATAATACTGTGGAAATTATTTCCTACAATAATGATGTTTTAATATAGATTTTACATGCGCAAGTCAATAAAACTTTCTACCTTAAAAGAAAAAGTTAATTCTACTTTAAAAAATTTTGAATTTTAGTTTCTGTTCATAATGACTGATGTGTAGTTCTTTATATCCAACATCTGCTTCTGCTCATAAATTGCTGCTGGGTTGTTTTCCTTTGAAATATTTTTAGGAATAGTGCATCTTGATTTCAAATCAAAAGTATTTTTTCAGGGGACATTTAACAAAGATATTTCTATTCCCTGTTTCAGTACAGTGCTGTTTGCTATATTTAATTGTTACTCTAGGGAAAAGCTTTCTTGTTACTCTAGGGAAGAGCCTTTTTATTATTTGATGGGGGAAATTGGATGAATACATTTATTGTTTAACTTTCATTTTACAGTAGTACAGTGTTGGTTTGTTTTGAGATTCTGTGGAAAATTATTTTTCATTTTACTTCAGTGAGTGGTAAATAGAATTTTGTACTTTTAAGAGTTGTCCTTCCTGCCTGTATCAATGTTGTGCTGGTGTGTTATTAAGTAACTAGCACTTGTTGATGCTGGGGAAAAAGGATAACATTTACAACAGTGTGAGAGATTTAATGGCACAGTATACCTGATAAACTACAGATGGGAACCTACCAAGATGATATTGAATCTAGCATTATCTCTGGCTTATCTGACTTTGCTAGGAATTTGTATTGACAATTATATCACATGTTTTCATCTGATATTATTTGTGATGGAGGTTTTTTAAGGTTTTGTATCGTTTCAGGTTGTTTGTAGGAGAGAACTGTTCTAATATTCCTTGTATTTATAATGTGCTGGTGTCACATAACTAACTAGCACTTACAAATGCTGGGGATCAACAGGACAATGTATCAACTATTGGAGTCGCACTACTTAATCAGAACTTAATGGACGAGAACAGATAGGACAATTTCTTAATTGAAAAGTAAAAACATTACTTTATTTCTGGTAAGGCTTTAAAATATTTATGTGTGTTGTTGGTGTCAGTGTGATCTATCTTTAGACTGTTAAGATCCTATTCTTTTTTTTATTCAATTTTGTATTTGTTTTTTTTTAACTTTGAATAAATCTCAGTTAAAGAAAGAATATGAAACACATTCCAGATAGACACAATCCAAATCACACATACATTTAAAACAACAAAAAAAACCTAATCCAAATTCAAGTGAATGTAAAGCACTTTTCTGGATTTACCTTCATCAGACATAATAGGGGCCACAAATATCAGTCAAACTTTATGAATTTTTTGTTACATTCATTGACCAATGGAGCAATAATTATTTTTAAAGGATACTGGAACTTTTCAATGTAACAAATTTTGTTTTTTTTCCCCATCTCAGTGACAGCTTTTGGTAATATGCCAAAGATATATCTTTTAACTGTTTTTAAAGATAAATGGGTCAAATACGCTTGTTTCGAATCATTTCTATTCCGTCAACCGGTTCCGCCTTTTTCATGTCATTATGACGAAATGTTAGGC
>JARWCS010000006.1:1290005-1302476 GCA_034783895.1 Geukensia demissa | reverse complement strand
TTTGTGCTTCTTACGGGAGTTGATAAAAATGAATTCTTTTTAATGCAAAAATAAGTGTTTGAATACATATTTTTGATAAAATAAACCAGAGACTCCCAGATGCCTGAATAGCTCATCTGACTGACTCCTCACTGATCCTTGACAGGAAGGAATGTTGTACAAAAATTTGGTAGAGGACAACTGGCTCAGTAATTTCATATTAGAAAATTCTAAAGTGAATTTCCCTTCCTATTCAACAACAACTTTGACTGTGGTAGTTTAGTTGGAAGAAAGGGGTGCAGAACATAATTTTGGAAAAACATTACAATGAACTTTCTCATAGGATTCTATGCTAAACCAGGTCTGGCTGTATCATCTATCTTGGTTGACAAGGTGGAATTGGTAGAAGACCAGCTTAGGACCATTCCACTAAAGGCTCTGTAATTTCAAATAAGAAGATTCTAAAGTGAATTTCCCTTAGAATCCTATTGAACAACAAGTTTGGCTTTGGCAGTTTACCGGTAGTTGGAAGGCAGGAATGCCGAACATAATTTTGGAAGAAGAACATTAAAATGAACTTTCTCATAAGGTCCTATGCTTAACTAAATCTAGCTATGGCAGCCATCTTGGTTGATGAGCAGGAATGCTGGACATAATTCTGGACCCAAATGTTAATCTAAATCCTGTCATGGGAGCCATACTGAATGTTTGATCAGCAAACGATTCACAAGTTTAGTGTATGACAAATTAACAATCATTCTTGAAGTCAAAATTCAATCCACATAGAGGTTTTTGACAAGAAGTTTTTTTTCTAAATTAGGAAAAATCAGAGCCAATTATTTCCCCTGGCCATCATGTTGAATTGTGGTTCCATAACAAAATCACAAATCTGGTAAAGGACAAACTTAAATTAAAATCTGTTCAGTGGTTTCTTTCATGACAGATGAAATTCCCATAGGGTCCAAAGTTAAACTTACTTGTGTCATAGTGGTCTCCTTGAAAACCATTCCAAGTTTAGAACAGGACCACCTAACAATCATTCCTGCAAAGTCACAATTCAATGGGCCTTGCTGTTTCTAACAAGAAGACTTTTAATTTTTTGGACAAATCAGAACATACAATATGCTGTGGACCCATGTTAAATTTACAACCTGCAAATCACCCATGTTAAATTTACAATCTGCAAATGATTCACAAATCTGGTAAAAGACAATCTTTCTAACATTTCTGCCAACTTAGGTTAAAATCTGTTCTATGGTTTCATTCATGAAAGTGAAAACATGAAATTCTTATAGACTTCAATGAAAACTAAGTCGGGTAATGGTGGCCATCTTGAATTTCTCATAGGTAAACAATTTACAATTCAGTACAGGACCATCTTAAAATCAATCTTGCAAAGTCACAATTCAATCAGCCGAGCACTTTCTGACAAGAGGATTTAAAATTTGTACCGATCAGAACACATAATTTGCACTGGCTGTGGCAGCCATATTGAAATTCACAATTCTGGTAAAAGACCATCTGTCTGATTTATGTTAAAAATCTGTTTAGCTGTTTCAGAGCAGAAGATTAAAATGTAAAATGTTGAAAGACAACACTGATAAATGCAAAGTGATGACAGAAGCTCATATGCCTTTTAGGCAAGGTAAGCTAAAAATATGATGATTCTTTGACCAAATGGGTAAAGACCTTGACTGAAGCTCATTCATATAATTTTATTCCATAAATAGCTGTCTTGATCTTTAACACAGTCAACCAATACAGTTTTTCTTCGCATTATCCATATGCTAATTTAGCAAGGTGTCTGACTTTTTGTACAAAAGCGACATAGAGATAGTTCCTAAGAACCAAAATGTCTACTGCATAACCAAGTTTGGTTAATAACAGATACAAGATGTTTGATAACAACTGCCCACCTGTCCGCACTTCATCAGAACTTCATTTAATAGGAGACTTTAAAATCTGACTTACAGCTTGTTTAGGTAAGTAATGATGCAAATATTTCTAGTACATACTACACATTTCCAACAATTATAAGAAGCTGATGATATTTTAATAAACGAGACAACATGAAGCTCTGCCAAACGATATATAACATTGTAGATAGATAGAAGGAATTTCTTTGATATATTCAGCTCTTTCAAAAGTAATTATATGTAATAAAACTGTTTTATTAGCCATTTCCCTTCATGTCTGCATTATGATCATGCACTTTGAATATTCAAAAGCAAAATTCATATGTGATTATGATCAAAATATAATGGTGCCAGTTTATAAATTTTTATAAAATACTTTAGTTTGCATTGCTCCGGCAGTATCAGGTACAGGTAAAATTAGTTTAACTAAATAACCAATGAGCAAACATTTTTCACGTGAATAGGACTAATTGACTGCACCCCCAAAGACCAATTTTGCTGGGTTTATGCAAACTTTTGAGAAAAATAAAATTGGAAAGGTAAATTTAGTTCTGATAGATTCTGATATTATCACGAAAATCATACACTATCAACTATAATACCTGTATTTATTTGATATTTAAACACACTTTCATGGTCATGATGGTAAACAAATTTATACAGGTAAATCAGATGAGATACTGTGATTATTCCGAGATTAGAATACTACTGTTTGTTTCAAATTTGCTACCTTGTTGATTTTTGCCTGTAATCCAACATCAAATTTATTTTTATCTGATTACCAGAGGCTCACAGGAGCCCGTATTGCTCATCCAATGGTGACCAGAAATTAATCCTTATAAACATTGTTGTTAAATGTTACAAGGAAGGAATGAATAATGCAAGGTTGATACAGGATCATCCTAGGAACATTCCAAAAAAGTTTTTTTGCAATTGGCTCAATAGTTTCAGACAAGAAGATAAAAAGGAAATTTTCCATAGGGTCCCTATGTTGAAACAAGTTTGGCAGAGGTTGCCAACTTGGTTGGTGGGCAGGGATGCAGGACATAATTTTAGTAGAGAACCATCCTAGGACAATAATTTGGTTGAAAATGGGTCAGTATTTTCTAAGAGATAGATGTTCGATTGAACTTCCCATGTGGTCCTATGTTAAAATAAATTATTTCTGGAGGTCTCTTTGGTTGGTAGAGAAGAATGCCATACATTCAGTGGTTGTCTTTGTTTATACAGTCATTTATTGTTGTTCGTTTGCCCTTTTTTCAGTTATTAGGTCTATTGTCATATTTTATGATTTAAGTTTCACATTTGTGGGCCTTTAACAACTTCCATTATGGTATGGACTTCAGCTCATTGTTGTAGAAGTTTAATTTCCACTGTTATTTGGTGGATGGCTGCCTTATGGACAATTATGCCAGATCTCCTATTTTTATATAGCATTGGTTGTGGATCATAACATTGAAGCTAACTGCAATTGTCTTGTAGATTCTGACAAGTTATTTTTGGAACATCACCTTCATCCCTTTTCTATTTTTGGTAACAGTGTTAATCTTGTTGCAAATGGCTGAGGAGTTTGAATAAAAATACATACAAATCTAATTAAGGTTACAAAAACTAATTAATTTTTTAGCCAAAAAATGCCTACTCTGGTCCATTTTATTTCGATTTTGGACAAGCACGGTTGAAGTCAGAATTTTGTAATTCATGACATGGGGTCATGTTAGCTAAATTTGAAAACTTAGAATACATGGAACAAATATATTTTCATAGTATTTCTATTTGCCAGCTCATGCAACTTAAAGAGTCAGATTTTTTTCCAATACTTGAACAATATTTTTGTTGTGAACAAACCCACCAACCCCTTTCATTTTTTTGACAAAATTCCCTTCACAGCATGAGGAAATGATTTATCAATATTACAATACATAAAGCCACACTTCTATCATAACTCATTACTAATATGCTGTTTATAATACATAACACAAATAATTTCTTTGATTAGGTGCAAGATGCAATTTTTACTGGAAAAGCAGACATGTGTTGTCATGGGGACATACAATATTTTGATTGAAATGATTTATGGGATTCTACAAGTTTATTATAAAAGCTGTTGTTTAATTAGGTTTTTAATTAGCGGCATATTTTTTGTAACAAGTTGTATGCTGTGAGCAGATGGCATCATTGAACCTGTCTAGCGGGCTGTTTATTTTGGCTCTAAGGAAACTATTTCACAGACAAACATGCTAAAGAAAACAGGATTTAATCTAGTAGATGCAATATTAATGGAATACATCATGAATGAACATGTATCTAGTATACTGCAATTAACTCCCGCAACCATTCACAGACAATTAACCAACTTTTTACTGTAGGCAAAATGAAGTTTGGTAAAATTCTTAATATCAATAACAAATTCACAAGGAACTGATTTCTATATACATTAATTAATTCATTTCTTTTGCAGTATTTTCCTGACTAGTAGTTAATTTTTTTTCATTTGCCAAACTGTTTCTTTTTGTCACAAAAATATGTAATCAGAGTTACCAGGAGCCTAATATAACATTCCATTCACCCAAAAGCTTTTAACATTTTGGCTTATTGCATTTACATGTAAAGGACTTCAAGAATTATTTATCCTGACTATTCTTCCTGTCAATATCATTTATGATTGTCACAGATTATAGCTGTAATTAGGCCAAAATACTTTTTGAGAAGACGACCTACAAGAAAAATTCTCAATCATCAAGGGGTATGACTCCACTATATTGACTGTCTACCTAAGATGGATGGTAAAGTCATAGGAACAACTTCTATCACAATGTTCTTCCAAATTTAATTGAAACTCTGGCAACTTTTATTTCCGTAGAAAAACCCTTGAGTGAATTTTTTTTGTTAATATTCAAAAAAGCTCTACTAAACATAGTACTGATTAGGGTACGGGTGGCAGTAACAGGTAATATGGAGACACACACAACAAAGAAACCATTTCAGATAATAGATATTAAAGTAAATTTCTTAAGTTAAATTGTGGAAACTATATTCACTAGGAGAACAAATGCAACATAAAATTTCAAAAGAGGCTTCTCAAGGACTACCAAAGTTTAACTAACCATACGGGCAACTTATAAGACAACAAATTCAGGCCAAAATATTTAAAAACTAGAAAATTTGGGTACTACAATGAACTTACTTTGGTTAGGGTAACTGTTGTTTTGTAAATGGAGATATAAGCCATTTAAAGTTTTAAAAGAGACTTTTTGAGGACCATCCCAGAAAAGTCTGATTATTTCAGAATTCTGATGAGAAGATTAAAAATTTTTAATGAAGGAATGAATGATATTCTTTTGGTGCAATTTTTTTAAAGCTCAGACAAAATTTTTATCAGAACCAAGAAACACTGTTCCATATGCACCTCAAACGTTTTTTTTATTTATTTCTCCATGTGTGTAAACATGACCTATGTGACAAAAATGACATAAAGACAAAGATAAAGATTGAAATCACCATTAAAATTAAGTAAGTTACATCTTACGGATTTTTCTCCATCCCATACAGGAGCACAAAAACACTATCCTGATAGCAATCCAACAATTTAGATGTCAAAATATTGTAATGGGGAAAATCAAAAGATTAGCTTCAATAGTATAGCATGATATGACTGCAGCTGGTAGACTGATGTAAAAGATCAATAAATGAACACTATGGTTAATGTGGACACAGCAATATAATGGAATCACAAATGTAAGAGGTACTGTAATGTGGACAGACAAAGTAATGTGCTGGATGCAAGAAATTGCATTTTTTGTAGGTGACCCTTTTTTTACACAGAGAAAACCTGTTGCCAAACCCCTGAAATCTCTCAAATGACATTAATCTAAAGAGAAAAAAACCTTCAAAAAACAGATAAAAAATCAAAAAATCTCATCACTTGCAAAATCAAACACTTTTAAGTAAAAATTAAAAATTTCCCCATATCCTGCAAATTAAAATTTTCATCCACTTTGACCCTATTTATCTAAATAACAATAAGAGAGGGTGAAAATCTATTGACAAATTAATGAAAGCTTTCAATGAAACAAATAAAATAAAAAACTATCAAAACTGGATAAAAAATTAATAATTTATCATACCATGCAGAATTTAACTTATGACCCCATGGCCCCTTTTAAAATATTGTAATTGCTATAGGGGGTGAAGTGTGGGTAACTATCTTTATATCGGTACAGATGTGAAGCCTTTTTCAGGTTGAAAATATATGAAAAGGTTGAGAATTATCAAAAGAAATATATCAATGCAATGAATGAGTCTAAATTTCTTTTTACAACATATATGTCAATAGGCTGATAATTAAAACATAAAGTAAAAATCTTAGAGTCAATTTTTTCTCTCTTCAAAGTACATAGTTTTCTGTTGACAGTATACAGTATGTAAAATGCAGGAATGGTGATGGACAAATTATGATTGAAAAAGGTGACAATGCACTAAAACAGGAATAGAAATAGAATGAAATAGATAGATATGTCTGTAGTTAATTGATGTAAATGTCAGACAAATTCTACCTTTAGCTTCATACACTGCCAGTTTTTATTCATTTCCAATATACATGTAGATGGGAAATTACACAAATTACTAGAGTGATGTAGGTAGAACCAAAACAGTACTAGACTGACAATGTGAGTGATAAGATTTCTGTTTGGGCGATCATTAGTTAATAGAATGACAAGATCCATTACATTCACCTTCCATAACATTGAATAATTTATCAGAATCATCAAGTTACAATTACCAGAAGTTCTGCAGAGAAAATTGTACCATATGCAAACTCAATGAAATGTAATCAGATTTTAAAAAGAAATCAATGAAATTGTGAATCATTTTATTTTTAACATGCAACCTTAACTAGAAATTCATAAAGTTTGATTGATCTTCCTATATTTGGCCCCTAGCGTTTCGGATGAAATTAAATCCAGAAAAACGCTTTACACGCAGTTTAATTTGGCTTTCAAATATGTGTTATAAACTTAAGTAAGACGCGAATCCTATCTTTCTGGTATACACTCAATATATTAAATATGGATTATAAATGTTCACATTATCCACATTTTTATAAAAACATGATATTTCTTTGGTTGCCTTTATTGTAAAACAAAAACCAATCTGTAATAAACTCACCTTTGCTCAATTACTGTAATATACCAATATACTTGAAAATTCCCTATCCAAGTAAGGTTATTTCCTTGGGATGAAAGAAATAACCTATCACCACTCTTATTGAAGACCTTGTGAGGAAATCTAAATTTTCAACTTCTCGCATTTCTTGTTCAGAGCATGTTTTTCTCTTTGACATTTACCCGCCTCTTTCATTTTTCATATTTTGTATACCCTTTTTTTGGCTCAAAATGAAATAATTACCTATTTATACATATGCCAAACATATTTTAGTGTATATTTAAATTATTAATCGTCCCTACATTACTTTTTTCACCTGAAAACTGTATTTCCACATGTGATCATTGTAAATATTGGCAATACCATTTACATCAAATTTTCTCCAATAATTCATCTTCAAAACATTTGTTTTTAGTATATTACATGTATGTCATCTAAACACTTCAGTAGCATCTTTCATGGACAAAAAACAGTTAGTTCAAACAATATAAAAACCCAAAGATAAAAGCCCTCAGTATATAACATACATAAGTGTGTTTTGGTAGAAAAAGTGCTTCTTGCATAATTGTTATTTTATTGCTTTGGGTAATTATGCACAATATGTTGAACATGTCTTGGACATAATTCTGAAAATGCCAGATGCTTTCTTTCCATTCTTACATGAAATGTTTTCAACCATTGCATCTCAAGATATGCATTGCATAACTCTATTAGAGGATTAAAGGGCATTTCTTCACCCAATCAGAAACAAGAACTGTTCATGGCAGCTATATCTGATGTTTTATCTCAATGAAATAACAGACCAGTAAAATCCATAGATATTATGTTTATGGTTCATGGATTTTAAAGCAAATCTGAAACAATAGTTGTCTATACCATTCAAAGAAATTTAAGCAACAATTGCCAATGGTGGAATGTTTTAAGTCCAGGATCACAGGAAAACAACTTCATACTTCTACAGATGCTTGCTCCCAAGTTTGGTGGGGATTCATGAAGAAACATCAATCAAACATGCATTGCTCATATAAGACAATTAAGTTTGCATTATCCCCATATCCAGTTTTCGTCTTATAGAAATTGAGCATATCATGCATGTAGTTTATATTTTGGTTGCTGTGTAAGATTTGACCATCATAAATTCCTGAAATTCTCTAAAATATCATCCTAGATAAAAAATTTAAAATTAATTCCTCATCAGTTTTATTTTTTAAAAGATGAAAAACATAAAAGATAGTTCTAGCTCAGAAACTGATAAAACTTTCATAAAATGCATGAAGATAATTACTTGAATTGAACCATCTTAACAGACAACTCAGCAGATTGCTTCATAAATCTCCAACTCTTACGCAACTGTTCAAATTCAGCAAACCAAATGTGATTGAATTTTAAGATGAATATTTTTCTTACAAGATGCAATTTTGCAGATAATTGTATAAACAGACATTTTGATCATTAACATCCTGTAAATACAGGCATGTTTTGCCAAGCTAAAGATAGAGCAAAGTTTATGTAATTCCTGTGAGGCAGTATATCTTTATTACAACTAGATCAACAAAGTGCTTTTTCCATTGCTTTTGTGGTTCCTGATACACTTCCAGATATATACAAATAGTGCTAGGCACTTGTCCTTCAAGCATAGAATTTCCTGCACTAGATAAGGAGCAATAAAATAATATAAATTCTCTATGTTTTCTGCATGAACTTATATCTGAAGAATATATCGAGACTTGTAAGTTTATCACTTAGTGATAAAACTGATACTCGCATATGATTGGCCTATCAAATGATGAGAAAAATTTTTGGGACATTTCTATTGGCCAGTATGGTTAAGTCTCGCTCTGTGAGATCCTCATTTACTCCTGCTTACATTCCAACAAAAAATAGGCCATACAAAATAAAATTAATCATAAGAGAAACAGGTGAAACTAGTGGGAGCTGTATTTTAATTTTAAAATAATAATAAACTTGACTGAGGCTCATTAATTATTTATTTTGAAATTAAATAACTTCAAGTTTGTAACCAGGTGTATAGTTCCCACTAGCTGTGAAACCTATATATAAGTGTTCCGTTACTTCTATATAAGTGTTCCGTTACTTCAGGATACCAACAAATAATTTTGGCTGATTAGTTGACAGGAAACACATGCCTTATCACATGACAAATTGCATTTACCTGGTGTTTACTCAATTAGCTCCTCAGTGAACTAAGTAAACAACTCAGCTTTAAAGTAAATTTGATAATATTAAACTCAACACAACAGTAATAAGCCATTTACTCACCCAGTTGGCAGAAAAATATAGACCAACATATTTTCCTTTGAGAGCCTCTAAAGCCTCAACTTCTGTCTTATTACTGGTTATAACTGGTCCTTTGATGACCTCTGTGACCTTTTTCCGTCGCCATGGAAACCCTTCACCTTCAGGATTATCTGTTAAACATGTGTAACCATCAACAGTTATTGTCTTTCCATTTTCACCATCTATCAGAACCAGCTTTGGAATTCCTTGGACTCTGAATTTTTTTGTTAATTTTCCCTGAAATTAAAATCTGAGTGTCAGTTGTATCAAGCACTTGCTTCTTATGTTACAGTTAATGAATTTTAAAAGTGTAGAAGTTTTCTCTGACTCTTTGATTAAGGCTTCGCATAACAATGCATAAAGACACTTAACATAATAATGCTTAAACATGTTAAAGCTACTTTACATAATATTGCTTAAAGCCACTTAACATAAATAAATCCACTAAATTCAATATTGCTTAAAGCCACTTCACATAATACTTCTTAAAGCCACTTAACATATTATTGATAAAAGCCACCTTACATGATACTGCTTAATGCCACCTTACATAGTATTGCTTAAAGCCACTCAACATAATATTACTTAAAGCCACTTAACATTATAAGGCTTTGAGCCACCTTACATAGTATTGCTTAAAGCCATGTAAAAAATTATTTCTTAAAGCCACTTAACATAACATTGCTTAAAGCCACTAAACCAAAATTACTGTCAGTTTTAATGGTGGAAAAAAACAAAACACCCAGAGAGAACCAAAGACACTGACAGGTAACAGATTAACTTTGAATCACATGTATTTGCACACGCACTTTGTATGCAACCTCACAATGTTAAAGTGATAGGCTACAGCGATTTTATTTTTATCATACAGTTAATTTTAAATTAACTACCTTTACCAGTGGCCCTCCTTTTTGTCAATATAATTTATGCATGTTCATGTTTATTTTACTGTATGTGATGTAAAAACATTTAATTGTGCATATCCAAATCATAATGAGCAAAAAAATATTTCACTTGAAGTTGAATAAAAAATTTCCATTTGTGTCAATTAAAAACTTCTAACCTTAATTACATGTTGAATTGAAATAATCTAATAGCAATGGTCTTGTGAAAATAGCAAAATCAAATGTTTAATATTTGATTTACATGCTATCACTCTATGTGATTCAATGTTTGTCATAAAATTTGATGTACAACAACTACAAACACACATAAACACTTCCATTCAACAGTTTTTCTCTAGACAATTTGTGAAATTATACATTAAGGATGCCTCAGAGAAAATAACACCCTGGCATACTGTTTTTGGAAAGGGATGTTGGTTATTCAAATGTCCCTCTCAACCTATGGATGCTGCTTTAGCAGGGTTGTTACCTGCTGGTGGATAATCAATAGGCACTAGGTATCTCCGTCCTGGAGGCACTAGTCCTCTAAAAGGGGCATCCCTGATTGTGGGGGATGTATAAATTCACAAACCGTCCAGAGGGAGACGTTAAAGGTGTTTAGGAAATAACACTTCCTAAGCATGATAAAGATCCCTTGTAACAGCTTATTTTGAGTTGTCAATAGGAGGCCAGTTACAAGGCTAAATTTTCCGCCCCTATCCAACCCACAATTTTTCAAGTGACGTTCTAAAAGTCCCTCCCTTACCGGTCCCTTGGTCACAGTCTACATATTGATTTATTGTTTGTTAACTTGTTTCCGTCCTGAATATGCATGGAATTTTTGCCACTGGATGTTAAACAATCAATCAACCAATCAGTCAACAGAATGAGCATTCCACAGTTAACTGTTATTGTTTTACGCTATTAAATAACGTTTTACATTTTAATATCTGCCCTTGAATTTCGCTACGAGATTTAACGTTAAGTGTCGGTCATCTTCGTTTTGGGCGGGAGCGCTTACGTTTGACCTAGATAAAGTAATTTAAAAAATTGGGCAAATTTCTGTTGTTCGGATCTTCTCTTACGATTCATATAAGAATCATCCTGTCCCTTTGGTATCTTTTAACTTTTCAGGTGCGCCTTCAAGCATTTTTTCTAATCCTTCTTTAATTACTTAGTTTTTACGCAGCGCTGACAATGTTTACTCCTGGTTTCACCCTAGCGCGTACAAATAGCCACTTCCGGTAAACAAATAGCTTATTTTACAATGTCAAATCCAAGTAGAGAATTAAAAACTTGGTGCAGCTTAAAATAAATACACCGTGATGGATAAAAAGTAATATTGCAACTTCCTTCCACTTTTTTCAATCTACAAAATAAACACCTTTTTAAAACCTTTTTATTCGTTCCAACAAACTCTTAATTACATAAAGTGTAGGTGGTATACGAATTGCAAAACTTTAGAGGTCGTCTAACTTCAACATAAATCAGAAAATTTCATATGAAAACATCGCAAACCGCAACAAATGGAATCGTTTGATAGTTGTCTTATTTTTATATCATCACACATTTATTTTATTACGCTTTTTACAGCTTGCCGTCTGGCGTGGATATGTGTCCATTATTGAAAGCCTTAAGGTAACCTGTAGAAGTTTTTGATTCACACGTTTTGGATGACTGTCTCATAGACATTAATACTTTATCTCTTTTCTCTATATTAAACACACAATTACGAAATCGGTAAGATTACTGAATGCCTTTCTAAATTTCCTTTTTAGAGTTGGTTTCGTGTTTCAGGAAATAGTTGACAAAACATGAGAGACTCAATTCAATGAAATGTTCTTTAGTTTTCCAGTGCAAATGCAATTGTAGTCTTCCTGGCCCAGATTCAATGTTACTTGATTTTTAAACGATTCAAAAGCATTTTCTACTTGTCCTTTAAATCTTTTTACCCTGGATTCTAACGTACTAGTATATTCATTTGAAATCTAACAATGTGTCGATAATATGTTGTAGGTCCTGATTCCAACAGTACACAACTGTTAAAAACATGTTGTAAATCTTCACCAACGTTCTCGCTAGAAAGTTCGTCTGGTGAGATGTACATTCTATTTGAAACTGACCAAACTGTAGGAGCAAATGGATTTGAAATCGAATACTGGTCTAACGGTATCACAACGACTACAACCACCACAACAACTACTGCTGCTCCTTCAACTTCCGGTGAG
>JARWCS010000006.1:1254900-1278567 GCA_034783895.1 Geukensia demissa | reverse complement strand
GCTGGCATTTTTCTTTTTTGGTGATACCTAGATACAAATTTTGAAAGTTAGCACATAGTTCTTTTACTTACACTTCAGATTTAATTTTTCCTTTCCTCTTAGCATTTTTGCATGTCAATTAATCTAAATTATATTACTGAATAACTATGCTACGTTGATACCTTAACTACCCCAGTCCCAGCATGTCCAAAGAGCCATTTTTGGCAAACAAATGCCTGTCTTATCAACGTAAAATACCTGTAGAGAATTAAAACCTCAACATACTGTAAGTTCACAAATTATTGCGATGATTTTATTAATGCGAATAAAATGACTGAGCGATCGTCGCAAATATAAGAACTCACATTCTTATATCTGTTAACTACCTTTGCAGACAGGTTTTCTTAAAATCGCATTAATTTATCTCTCATTTTAGAGTGAAGTTTCAAAATCGCAATAATAAATGAATGCAATAATTTCTGAATTTACAGTAGTTAAAAATGCTTCATGACTGGCAAAAATTATAATAGCAGATTCCTTGCACTTTTTAATAAATTTTAACAAATTTAGCATAAAAAATGATTTTTTTTTTGTAAAGTGTCAATTTTGACTGAAGTCATGAAAAACACAGAAATACTCTAATGTGAAACAAAATTTATATTGATACGGTATTACCTGGAAAGTTATTTCAGATGGTGTCTTTCAAAATTGAATGCTTTACTAATTAAAGGTTTTCTTATCTTCTTCCACTTACAGAACAAGTGACCAGGAGCATTTTTTAATTCTGCTTTACCAGAATAACTGCATGTAATTTTTTACCATGATAATAAAAATGGGGATCAAGGTTCCAAGTCACATACGCCTGTGATTGAATTAATTTCTTCACAGTTTCAGTTGGTCTAGTATTAGAATTGATATTCAATTGAATTAATTTCTGCTCAGTTTAAATGGATTACGCCTGCAAGTGACTCCAACTTGGTGTCTCAGCTGCACAAGAAGGTTTTTGTTTTGTGACATTGTTTGTTTAGGAAAATCCATGCACTAGGAACAATTGTCAAACATGCGTCAGCTTATGTATTTTTCCATAAAGTCTGACGTCACAAAGCAAAAAAGGCCTGATAGTGCAGTAGTGACACAAAGGGCATGATCCATTGGTATCACTATTTAATTATAAAATATATGAATTTTCCTGCCACGATATGGTTGAAATATTGCAGAGGTGGCATTAAGCAACAATCAATCAATCAACAATCAATCCATTGGTATCACAGTAGAATCAATATTCAAGTGAATTAAGTTCTTCTCAATATCAATGGATTTATAGTATTAGAATTAATATTCAAGTGAATTAAGTTCCACTCAGTTTCAATGGGTTTAGTATAAGAAGAATTAAGTTATGCTTGTGGAGTTGGAGAAAAAAGTTATATAATTATTGACAGTATGACCCAGCTGTTGCCAGTCATTTTACACTCCACGTGCTGATACTACAGTAACCTTGAATTCTGATAATAACTTGGCATTCTACTGTAAATTTCTGTGGAATAGATCTTTAGATAATATACATGTATTATGTAGGTGTCGAAAATATGCTCTTTTTATTCTGATATAGCAGTAAGCAATGAAGTCACTTTACATATATAAAGAGAAAGCCAGATTCATTAGGAGTTTGATACTCAGAAATTTGTTCATTCCCATCACGTGTACAAGGCCAGAGATCTCCCACCTACCGAAATTGCTTTGGCTGTATTATATAGGAGCAAGGTACATGTATCTCCATCCTTGAAATACTGTTTCTCAAAAGGGTCCTTTTATTTGTCGGAGGTGTAAAAAATTCAAAAATCATGTCTGGAGATCTAAAGGTGCTCCATTGTAATAGAATCCCACATGATGAGAAATATAATGACCCCTTATGGAGGTTGGCAAAAAACTGGTCAATACGGGTATTGACCAGACCAGTTGTCCAATGCTGATCATACTGGTTGATTGAAATTTTTTTAAGTGGTCAGTCCAGATAAAGTCTGGTCTGCAGATTTTCAGGTGATAAGGACAAAAGTTTATGGAATTTTAATTATATGTTTTAAGCATAATGGTAATAAGAAAAGTGATTATAATCTTCTTGTCTTATGGTATTTCTTTCAGGGTTAGGATGGGTAAAGTATTTTCTTTGATGTTATAATCAAAATATAAAAATAGGAGATGTGGGATGATTGTCCATGAGATAGCCATCCACTAAATAACGGTCAAAAATTTAAACTTCTACACGAAATTAAACTTTCACACAGGTCCCATTATGACCTTCAATAATGAACCGGGGTCCATACCATTAAAGAAGCAGTAATGGCTGCCCCCAAAATATAAAATGTGAAACAATTCATAAAACTAAACAATTGACTTAAACTATTGAAAATTGACTTAAAATATTGAAAATTGACTTAAACTATTGAAAACAACGACAACCACTGGACTAAAAAAAAAGGTTTTTAAGTTTAGATTTTGTAAAAATGAAGGAAACAATTGCTATATGATCAATTTTGCAATTTTAATATTCATACAAAAAAGATATGATAATATTGATATACATATATATTTATATATATACATCTAACATGGAAGTCCAATGTCATGGTTAATAGTTTCATCATTTAAGTGAGCATTGGACAGTGGCGTGGACTCATGACTTTGCCGAAGCATCGTACTAGGAGTACTATGAGAGCTTTGATTTTCGTTGTGAGATTGATCATATACTACCTCATTGTCCTCAATGTCATAACACTGAACAGAGTTTGGCGGGTTTGCTGTGATGGAGATTTGCTGGTTCATCAAATTGGCGAGAGTGTTCAAACGATATTGTCGGTATCTATCACAGTATACATACTTTGCAAGTAAATTAATATGTCGGTCAAAAAGAATGTATATCATTGGTTGAATAGCTCCTTGTGTCCATGCAATAAAACTGAATGATTGGTAAACTTTCGGAGAAACTTTGAAATGGACGTCTATTAATAGTAATAAAAACAGTGGGTACCAGCAAATGCAAAATGAAATGGTGTTGAGAATGAAAATTTTTGCCCGATGGCTGGAATCGTTTATGAAAGTTTGAATGTTACATGATGACAAAGTTTCATCTGTTATGGTCAGAGAGGTACGCACAAGCATTGACACACGATTTGTATGATTCACTTGAATTTCTTTGTATAATTTGCATATAAAATGGATTATTCCTATAATTGCCAGAGTAGAAATGGCAATCCACATCGCATGTGCAACATATCCTGTTTCTTTGCCCAATACAAAAGAACAGCTGCCTATTTCTGGATGAAATTCAAAATATCCACCAATTAACGTTGGACCAAGATGTAAAACTGTGCTGGCTATGTACACAAGAATAATTCCAAACAATATACAACACAATGATCCTCGGGAATTTCCACCAATATTAATTTCTCCAAATGTGTATGTTTCAGTACAAACCATGGCTAACATGTTAAAAACAGATGCAGTGACAATTAAGACATAAGTTGCTCCAAAAAAATCACAGTCGGAAGGCTTTTGTTGTGTAACAAGATTGTTTGCAATTGGAATGCAATAAGCTGCTTTCAGACAATCCAAAAAGCAAGCATGTATTAAAAAGGCACTTGTCATCTTGCGCAGAGTCTGTCGTATAAAAACAAATAATACCACTACCAGGTTCAGCATTATACCAAGCACCGCTACAAAGTACAAATAGTAGGCCTCTTGATGGAAGGTATTTTTGAAGGAATGATCATTGTGTTCCTCAACGGATTTTTCCATGTATGTTTGGATAGCTCGGTCATCTTGGTTCAAATCAGCATCTTGAATTGGAATCGTAAGAGTCTGGTTAACCATTGTGGTCTCGTCGGTGGAAGGATTAATATTAATCTTCGGTTGTGATTCGTCATACTATTACTACTCCATTACCTGAAGTGAAAAAATGAGATGCATTATTTAAGATGGGAAATGTTTACACATTTCTTATGTAATATCTGTATTTCTGTGTAGTTGTTTACATGTTTTCTAGTGTATTTTGTTATTATATATGTACATGAGACATGTCAAAAAACAAATGCCAATGAATCTGAAAAGTTAAATTAATATTTCTTATAAATGGATGTTAAAAGGGCAAATTATCAATGATCTTTCTTTTTACCATACCTATATGTATGGGGAGATAAACAACAAAGTTTATAAATATATTCTTTAAACGAAGGCCCATACTGAAGCCTTTTTAAAAACATTTCAATATAGATGTGTAACAGGAGAGCATAATTGTAATTACAAAATTGCAACTGCCACCACTGGGGATCATGATAGTCGGAGCTATAACTCACCTAGCCAAAGTTTACAACGCTGACTATCACACAGGTGATGAGGGTGTTGAGGGTTTGATACCCAGTAGTGGTGGTCGCAACTTGTGATGACAATGACTTTCTCCTGTTACAGATGGGTAAATGCAAGTACTGCAATATTGCAATGAATTGAAGGCATGAATTGAATTTAAAAAAAAAGAATAATGCATCTCCCCACTTTATAGTACATATATGGGTTGAGATACCAACTTTAAAGCTACATTATGCATAGTAGTGAACTGTGCTTGTATTAATCCATGCATATAGAGTCAGTAAGAACTTTCTGATATCTTTATTTTAATATTAAGTAGCAGTTTCATGCACAATCAGTGGTGAAGTGATACATGATATGGAAAAACCCACCTGACTTCATACCTCATATGATAACATGATTACAGCTGTTTCCCAGTCAAGGCTTGTACTTTTGAGAAGATCATACATTTATATATTATTTATAATGCTGGTTTTCATGTACATTCTTTCTGTAATTTTTATTTCAAAAGTTCACGACTCAAATCGCAAACAAAGGCTGCTTTTGTATAAAGGAACAGTCCCTGATTTTAAAACAAGTTTAAGTTTGGTGGGTTTTTGATATGGATGAATCACCTCCTGGATGAGTGTTATGTGGACTGATGACTGAGAATGATTGTACCCTATTCAATCTTTTATAGAAACTTTTGACCTTAGCTGACATGTACCATTATTTCTATGACAACCATTTCAAGAATATTACTGGCTGCCTGAGAATTTTCTTGTTTAGTTGTCTATTTTTCCTGTCAGATATTAATGAATACTACTGTATTAATTAATGCTTTGTAAAATCACATTTCCTGATTTGAGGAGAATTTTTTTTTAGTTTTCCTCCAAATGAATCAACTTTAAAACAATTAGTCAATATTATTATAAAGCCCCCACAGTATGCTTAAATAGTTTTAAAAACTGGGGTGCTAAATTGAATTTGCAATAACCATGAGCACTCATTAGGTAGAATAACAGCATTCACAAAAGCTGCACTGTGTCACATGTCCGTTGGCAATAAGTGGTGATAAAAGTATTATCTGATAGGACAATCATTTAAAACTATCATTTACATTTATTCTGTGAAGGCAAAATACATCTGTTTTGAAAGATAACTATTTGATATTTTCACTCCTTTCTGTATCAACTAATTCACAATTTGAAATCAGACTTTTAATTTCCTTCGATCCCAAACCGTTTTGTCTTTTGTAATTACCAAACTGCTTAGTAATGCATTGTAACAGGACACATTACTGTACAACTCTGCATTTTAAGGCTTCTTTTACTTTTTTCCTTTGTAGGATGTGAATATTGATTGTTTGGTCATTGTAGATTCCAAAAATGAATTATTATTTGTCTAATCTATTTGTATAATAGCCTAACTTTGAACAGTGATAGTTTCAAGCAGTTAGATTTAAAGTGAAGAGCCACGAAAACACCATACAGAAGGTGATTTTATACATGTCAAGAAATGTGACATAGGCTCCTAATTTGGTTTTCCAACTTTCATTCATGAGCATAATTCAGTTGAGTTAAAACTAGTTTGAGGCATGCCTAAGCCCCAACTTTAATTGTCTTTCCGTATTATCATGTAATAGGAGTAAATGTAATTTATAGGATTCAATGGACTAAATACAAGTTTATCAATGATGCATAAGTATAGTGAATTTTGATACACAATATGTACATTTCAAGGCATAATCTCTCATCTGTAGCAGAAGAACAAAAACAGGAATTTAATGCAGTAAAAAGGGTTTCCAAATCTTGGTGTAGGGACCACTACTTGGTGCAATACCTTTTGTAGCCTCTCATTATTTTAGTGGTTTAGAATTTAAACTAATACAGTTAATTTCATATTGAACATTATGTGATAAATTTCATGTCAGACAGTGTGACAACTGGGCAAGAGAATGCTCTTATATGTATTTTTATTTTACTGGACATTACCATATTTTATTACCAGAAGACTTACATCTTTTCTAGATTGTGCACTGCATAATTTCTAGATAATCTGTTGTCTTAGTTCACTAGATTTCTGTGCCACACAAAATAAGTTCTTAAACAAAACACAAAACATACCTGTATTATTTTTGCTGAAATTATTTTCAATTTTAGCTACAAAGAAAAGGGGAAGGTTTTGATGAAACAAAACTAGTTCAACCCTGCCACGTGTTGCATGTAACTCTCCTAAATCAGGAATTATGACAAATAGAAAGTTCTTGTGCTGATTTTTGGAATTTTAATCTAATAGGTATTGTCAACTAACATGTATAATTCCTGTCATTTTCATCAGGGCCTTTATGCACTCATCACAAGAAATGTGATTCCTTTACAGTTAATGGGAGACCTCTGGATTTTGAAAATTTTGCTTCTTCTTACTCATTGGGAAGTGATGCTGTGACTGGACTCAGCTCAGCATTATTTCCATTTATAAGTACGTACCATTTTATTATCATGATTATTATAAATCTAATGAAATTTGAGCATTGAGAACACCTATAATCAGGTCAGCTGAATGGCCATCAATTTGTATATTATGATTACAGAAGAATGTTATAGCTATCCATCATTAGCTTACTGATCACCATTCCTTAGTGCTTGTTACAATCTTAGTATCTTCTTAACACCAAATTACTGATCAAATTTCTACTTATTAATACAATATATTACTCTTTTTGCTTTTATATGAAAAATTTTGATATGACAATGAAATATTTTATATTACAGGTAAATTACAAAATGAGATTAATCAGATTACTCTTATTAGACTTGAATTAGTAATTTCAAATCAGAAGATAATACCCATTAATTGTAAAAAGGTCTTGCTGAAAAGGCATTGGTAGGTGGCTGTCATATGGACAATCATGCCACATCTCCTTTTTTCATAATAACTCTTGGTTACTCTTACAGGAAGTGGTACCAACATTTTATTTTCAAAAATTTTACTTTTGTTGATACAGGTATGCTTATTAAGGAAAAATTAAAACAAATTATTGTGAAGTAATAAAATAGCAACCAACCAGCTGTTTATGAAAGAATCATTGGCTTTTTGCATGCATGCTCTTTGATGTCTACAACAAAGAGGTTCAGGTACAAGGAATCTCAAATGCATGTTAAATGATTTGATGTTACAATTCATATGTCTGTAAACTGTGTCTGAAACTTTGTTTTGAGAAGAGTACATAATCAGCCATAGGTCTGTTTCAGCATCAGAGATATCATAATGTTGAAACAGAAAACCTCAAAAGTTTGTCTGTCTGTCTAATGTACAATTGATCTGTTTGAAGCAGCAAATTAGAGAAGTTGTAATTAACATGAGTTGGCAGAATTAATTAGTATGACTTCACACCACCTGCTAAATGCAGTGAAACTTTAGAAACTAACAAAGCAATGATTAAAGGAAAGATAGGTTTGGTAAGGCAAACATGCTTTGCATATGACCATATGTTGCAAAATCAATAGAAGATTAAAAGAAAGATTTTATTATAACCACATGATATCATGCAGCACTTATTAAATCGATAGCTCATTTGAATTTTATGCATAGGACAATGTTTAGTCAGAAAAAACAAGGCACATTGTGTGGGCCAAGATTTTAAACTTTTTTGTAAAAGAATGCAAATTCTTATTCACCAAACACTTGATTGTTTCATTAGCCTTAATTTAAATAGTAGCATTTTCATATTGGTTGACTTTTGTCTGCCGTAATTTATGTATTAATCTACTTTGTATGAAACCAAATTTAAGTGAAACCATTAATGCACACATCCTTTTCTTCCAAACCATAGCTACATAAAATGTAGTCTGAAAATACTGGACCATGAAGTGCTTGTATTCATTGTTAAGGTGTACAATGATGAGAACAAATCATTTTTTTATGTTTGGAGTTATGGTTCTTGGACATTGACAATTTACCTTTTATTGAGATTTTCAGAAAACTTTTAGGCCCTGCATCAAGATGTGGAAACCTTATGTCATCTGCTCCTAAAAGTTTTCTTAGATTGTGTATTTGGGTGCAATAAATGCAGTACAATCATATCCCTCATATTTATTTAAGTTACATGGCATGAGGCTAATGACGACACCATGCATAGGAGTCTAAGGGAGAGATGGTTTTACTTTTTTCGCAAAGTAAAAAGATATTTTTTCAAACTAGAAATAAATTTTATATTTACTTGTAAATGGAAACAATACTGGATATGGGTTTTGTCATCACTAATTTTTTTCCTGATAAAAACAGCAGATGAAGCGGGACATTTCTACAGATGTTGTGGTGCCTGAGAAGCTAAAATTTATTTTTTCATCACCTTTAATGAGGCAAGATTTCATACACTATTACAGAATTTGTAAATGTAAAAACATTTTTGGTATCCTCATTATAGATTTTCATTGAAATTGTCAAATCTGGAAATTATGACTACTGTTTTCTACATTTTCAATTGTAAGCATGGTAAGACAGGTTGTTGCAAAAAAAAAAATAATATGGCAAAGTATAGGTTCATAATAGCAGTTTCAAATCCAAATTGAAAAATTGCATTGCTGCCACAAATATCATCTTTTGTTAAACATGTAATTTAACAAGCAATAGACAGAAAATTTGGCAAAGCATAAGTCCAAAATAGCAGCTTCAACACCAAATAGAAAGTTTGCGTTGCTTATTAAGGCAAATACCACAAAATCATCACTTTTTCAACATGTAATTTATACAAAAAAGAAGAAGTAGTTATTTGTTTAGTTGCAAAACAAATATTTGAATCAATTTCATTAGTTTGTCTATAATGCAGATATGTAATGCATTGAGCAATTGTAAAACAGCTGTTATCCAAACAATCAATAAATCATATTGTAAAGGATTTATTTCAGCAACATATTGGGTTGTCTGTTTCTCCATAAAAATACATGTAAACATTATATTTTAAATTCATAAAAAATTCATAAATATATTTGTAAGCCAATCATTATATACAGTAAACACTTGTGACATTGTTTTTGTCGGAAATTCATTCATTACACACATGATTAAAAACCTATCCTATTTCTTTGAAAGCTTATGAAAAGTTTCAGCAATCTTTGGTAGCTTAAAAAGACTTTTTATAATTCATTTCTTTCAGTGAACTTTGAATGCTTAAAAAGAGGGCTTCTGTGCACATTGTATAATGCACTTCTTTCAGCAATCTTCTATAACTTAAAAAGACTTTCTGTGCACACTGTATTATGTGCTTCTTTCAGGGATCTTTGATAATTGGAAAAGGATGGGTCTGTGCACATTGTATAATGCACTTTTAATGCCATGAAAAATTCAGGATGTAGTCTCCTTTCATAGAGATTACTGAGCAGTCTAGGCTATCAAGGAATGCACTGTTAAAGATCCTTCAGAGATTGATGATAACCGTTTGATCGGTGATTACTTTGCAACTAAGAGCATTCTATAGCAATCACTGAGTGCAACCAAGAAAGATAACTAAAAGATAGATCACTGGGGGATCCAAGAAATTCTGCACTCTAAATTTGGCAGGCTGGGGGTGGGGTGTTTTAGAGACTGGTCCCCTTTGTTATCAATTACAGACTGTTTTTAGTAGATTTATGGGGAGACATTGGAGACTGTAGACCTTAAGGAAATCACAGATAGATCAGCAGAGATCTTACTAATTTTGCAAGGCTAAGCACTCTCTTACTTGCCACCTCTGTTTAAATAGAGTGTGAGCTGGTCTAAGGTCATAAATTTATTTTCCAGGCATGAAAGACTTGCATTTCAAAGTGAAATGAAAGCTGTTTACCCACTTGTGAAATTACAAACTGATCACTTTAATTATGCATGTTTTGAATCTTAAAGAAAAATGGTACAATAAAATACAGTAGATTTGAAATTTAAAAGAAGGAAAATGTTATGAATAGTGAGTGTGATATGAGTTGCCATGCAGTTAAGAATATCTCTGACAGTTGGTATATTGTAAAATTATGGTTAGGAGAACTTGGCAGTTGGTGATGATTGTATCGTGTTTAGTACAATTGTACCACATATATTGTTTAAAGAAGGAATTTGGAATATATGCCAGAAAGACACAATACACATCTTTTCTCTTGTGCACTGCATTATTTCTTGTTAAGCTGTTGCCTTTAGTTCACTAGATTTCCGTGGTTATTTTAGAATTGGAAGTATCTTGGATTTTTTATTCATATTCACTTATAAAAGTCAATTAAGTCGAATAAGCCTAAATTATTAATTCTTTAATATTTGTAAAACTAACCATTAAAACCATCATTGTTATGGTTCAGTAGAAAAATTAAAAAAAATAGAGAGTCTCAATTAATTATTCTCCTTCCAGTCTCATTACTTAAATCATAACTAAAGTGAAATGTCTCTTGGGGCCAATCTTCAAAGCATATGCTCCTCTATAAATCTACCATGCACCTGAACAATTGTTGAAGTTATGTTATGTCAAAGACAGAATTTTATCAGAAATATCTCATTATTTGTGTTAAAAAAGTTTAGTAACTCTCAATTAAATTTATTGAATGTGTAAATTTTCCAAATTAAAAAAAAAGTAAAAAAAAAAATTTTCCAAATTTTTATTGGGCAAGTAAATGATATAAAAGGTAACAATAACTTTATACTTCAACAAGTAAACTTCAGGTATAAATTATTTACTGTCTAAACAAATCATATTTAAAAGCCAGATTGATTGATTGATTGTTTCTTAACGTCCAGCGGCAAATATTTCATGCATATTCAGGATGGAAACAAGTTGACAAACAATAAATCAATACGTAGACTGTGAGCAAGGACCGGTAAGGGAGGACCTTCTAGACTGCCACTGGAAAATTGCAGGTTGGATAGGGGTGGAAAATTTAGCCTTGTAACTGGCCCCTACTGACCACTCAAAATAAGCTGTTACAAAGGGTCTTTAATGTGCTTAGGATGTGGCATTTCCTAAACATGCAGCGTCTTTAACGTCTCCCTCTGGACAGATTGTGAATTTATACATCCCCCACAATCAGGGATGCTCCTTTTAGAGGACTAGTGCCTTCAGGATGGAGATATCTATATATAGTGCCTATTCTTTCCCGGGCACAACTGGGGAGTTCGAGTATTTATACATCCCGCTTGAACTAACAAATGCCCTTTCAGCAGGGATCTTCCTGCAGTTGGAGAAACCGAGCAGTCTATTTCTATACCCTGGCTGCCCTCAGGGGTAACGCTAGATTGACAGACTAAGATTATTTCTACTATGTGCAATACATGTACATTTGAGAGCCTCTTCATAATTTTAGTGGTTTAGAATTTAAATCACTATTGCAAAGTCCTGCAAAATTATATGTTTTAAATTTTGCGTCAGATAAAATTTTAGTCAACTAAAAATATTTTGGTCAAATCCTATATTTCTAAGATTTGCTGAACTATGGTAAACATAAAATTAGTTCCCCTTAAAGAAAGTTAATGAATTGAAAAATTTCTTCTCTGTTCACTGTTGCAAGACCACAGCAAACAGAATGCCATATAAATGAACTATAGGTACCATGTATTCTGGAAATCTGGATGTCTGTCCATTGGTCAGAATTTTGTAGCACTTATCTTGTCTTACTGGATGGATTGATTTTAAATTTGGTATTCAGCTTTAAATAGATAGGGCATATGTTTTAAGCAATTTTGGCAACTGTCCAACTTCCTGTTTATTATAGTGTTTTTTTTTTTTTTTGGAAAATTAAATATTATTACTTTAAGAACAGTACTTGGTGTCTTATGTAAAAGTCTGAAAATTTTTTTAGAAACAGAATTGTTATCTTTTCTGAGGAAAATCTTGAACATTGTTATCATTTTCAAGATCAAAGGCCAAGTTCACGAGTAAATTTTCACAATGCCATGTTGTGAAATGTATACTTGCATAGGATTTGCACTGTTGTCTGGCATGAAGAAATATTTATGATTTCATATTTCTTTAAAATATTTATGTAATGAAAATTTAAAAGGGGTGTCATTGGGTAATTGGGCAGAAAAATTTTATTCTTTGAATTGCATAAAAATTTGGAGTAGGATAATATGAATATCTGACAATGTTAATCATGAAATAATGGTTTTATTTGGTTTTCTACTTTTATTATTGTAAATTCTATAATGTAAAGGATTATGAAAGTTCTTATTCATACTTATATGAATACGGTTTTATGTAACAAAGGTTTATTTTATAAATAGGACATGTATTACAATCATTTATTCACTTCTTCATTATATCATAATAATAAATTTATCTTTTAATATGAACTGAAATCTGTCTCAGTCTAGACTCACTTTAAAGAGAGGGTAGAACTGAATACCTGACATACAAGATTTTACAAACAAACCATATATATATATATATTTTTATCCATTTAAGTTTTTTGTACTTTGTTAAATTATTAGAGTGCATGAGATCGTACATTATGATTTGTGAATTTTAAGCCTAAATTTGATTGAAATTCAGTAAAAAATCTGTTTTGCAATTCTCTGCATTGACCAGATATAAATTTTTGATGTTTTCTTTCCCATTTGTTCAAAATTTTATCATATGGATTGAATTTATACAGAAATTATATAATGCATTTCACTTAGCCATTTGATAAATTTTATTTGCTGGATAAGTGTCTTGAAAAACTCAGGTTTTGAAAAACTTTTGAAATAATTTGATGTTCAGTTTAAATTTCTTTTATAAATATTAAACTTATTAGTGCTTTGCACAAAGTTCAATGCTAGACAAGAAATCAAATTTTTGATCAAAGAATTGTTTCTGCTTCTGTGTAAGTGGTATTAAATTTTGAAAAATTTAAAATCTTGAAAAAAGTGTACAAATTTGAATTCATTTAGAATAATATGCAATGGGTGAAATATTCTTATCCTGTATTTTTTTTAAGAATTAGCCTGAATTTTGCTTGTGCAAAAATAACCAAAATAAAAAAATATGTGGTATAAAATCTCTGATGATTTGAAAGAAGTTTGACATTTAGACTCATTCACTGTTTACTGCAGTTAGTTTCATTAATGAACATAAATGTCATCTTAATTGTCTAGAAATCATAAGATTGTAAAAATCATGAATATTAAAACAAGAAAACGTGGAAGTGCTGAATGATTATTGAAAGATAGAAAGCTACTTACTTTGTCTAAATTGCTTCAGATTTTCCAATATTTACCATGGAAAACAAAAGATGGAAGAAATAGAACTATCGTCTACAACGTTTGTATACAATCAATTTCTATGATATGTCACCATCCGTAAAAGTGAATACGAAAATCTTGAGTAACATTTGGTCGACTTTAGTAATGTACGACTATCAATCAATACGCAGATTAAATTGTCTATGCTTGCCTATGGGATGATTTAATTTTGACTTAGGTATTCATTTCACTTTAAGTGAGGGATTAAAAGTTTGAAGTATTTATTTACTTGTAATTTTGTCTGAAGGGTCTTTAATTTCTTTTCTGATTACCAATTCTTGCACAAGAATTAACTCTGGATAATAGAAGTACACACTGATAGGTGTGGTTATAAGATGTTTATATTTTGGTTTTATTGTAATATTTCACATTTCTTTTAAAAGTGTATCCTTCATTAGATTTTGTAAGACTTAAGATTATGAAACCAATTTGTTGAGGATTTGGATGTAAGAATAAACAAACTGAAATTCTCTTCAAATAATGATTCTTAATGTTTTCTTTTGAGATTTAAGTGATGATTGGGTGATTTTGTTAGTTTTTGATTCAGTGTTAAAAGAAGTTCTTTTATGCTTGTATCATTAATTTAGTTAGTTTTAGTAGTCATTTGGAAATTAACCAACTGAGTTTTATAAAAGGTTTACCATCATGTAAAGTATAGCTGCAAATACAAAGACTACGAATTCCTTGCAGAAATTTCCTATAAAATATAAACATAAAAAAAAAGATTTATTCCATTTGACAAAAAACATATATATTTGTGTTTTAGTAACTTAACTGACCCTAAAGTTTTTTATTGGCCATTTTTGAACAAACAATTTAGTTAAGAGTGTACTCCAATAGAAACTAGGTAAAATGTTTTGAAAAAGTAGATCTCTTACCTTTTTACTTTCCAGCCATAAGTGAAAGCATGGTTAGTTTTCTTGAGGCGTTAACATTCAGTAGATTCAATGTTTATGTCATAACTTTGAAACTTGTTTTATTGTCACTAACATTGACACTCTCATCCCTACTTTACACTAATACTAAGCCCCAAATTTGGCCAAAATTTTAGAGTTTGTGACATAACAATAAGCAATTTTGAAAATGCTGTTTAATAACTGTCTTTTAATAATTCATAACTTACTGTTACATGTATAGGATTTCCTTTATTAAGACAAAATTTGACTATTTCAACAAAAATGTAATATTTTTTTGTAGAAATACTAAATTTTTGGAGGTGATTTGTTCAAAATAGATATGAGGGCACTAAAACATCATAAAGATATTTTAACTGAGTATTTGTACTTGATATATCTTTAATTGTGCAAAGTTTGGTTGTGATGTTTTTGTGCGATCTATATTAAAATCAACAAAATTGTATCAAATGTTGCATCAAATTACATAATTTCTAAGTATTTTTTATTGAAAACAATTTCTATGTGCCATGGGACCATTGTAGAACAAATTTACCTAGAAAAACTGTTGGATTTTCTTTTTATAGACATTATTTAATACAAACTATATAAAATAATAGATAGTTGACACTTTTTAGTTTTTTTAGCCAAATTCTTGGGCCTAAAATGTGCCATAATGGCTCTTGTCTATTGGCATTGCAACAGATGATTCAGTATTACCTTTTTGCACTCACAAAAATATGCATAGCACCCTTGTTTTGAAGGCCTCTTAGTTTGTTACATGTAAATTGCTTGTCCTGTCAAAAAGTTTCATGCAAAATTTCTATTAATGAAATTTTCTCAAGAAGTTTTAGAAATCATTATACCAGATATTTGAAACTGAGAGAAAAAATTTATACTGATATTAAGAGTTATAATGATGGCAATATTCAGCAGATAATATGCCTCAAGCAGTGTACTGGCAATGCAATAATATTCTGTCAAAAATCAATTTTATGCTCTATGCAAAAGTCAGAAAAGTTTGCTGGATACCAGAAGAATAAATAGGCAGAATGATATATATTTATGTTATTTTCCAATCAATATCACCCACCAAGCAATTATTAGATAAATTATATGTCAGAGTGCAGTATATTAGTTAACTGTGTTGTTTATTAGGTGCCAGTTTAGTTCATTGTGAGATTAAAGTGCATTCTTTACAATCTAGGTTTCTTCCGAGTGTAGTTTTATCATATTGTAGAAGTTTATAGAAAAAGTTGATATGCTATTGTTTATTTATAAGATAGCCCTATAAAATGTATTATAAATGATAAAACAAAACGGCCTTCCATAATGGACAAATACCCACACTGTAAGGCAAGTTGTAATATGCCCATAAGTAAAATGTGATGGCATACAATGGTAAGAGGGGTAACAGTTAAAGGACATTCACTAAACTACAGTTTTCTGGCTTGGTATAGGCACATAAAGGATGTGGCAGGGTTAGAATGGTTAGCCGCATGGTTAGCATTTGATCATGAATTAGTGGATAACAAAGTCATATATTGTTGCAACCCAATAATCTGTCAAAGTATACATATTAAGGAGGCTTTTTCAAATGTCACTGATTCCACTCTCCATTCAAGATTTTTTTTCTCAGAATACTCCATTGAATTCCTTTGCACACTTTGTATGACTTTAGAGAGGGATGGGGGATACAGAGACAGTCTGACAGACAGAGGGAGGGGGAACTATTATAGGCTTCATCATTATATTTCCTTTGTAATCCATTTTAGTTTTAGGTTATGAGTTAATACAGATAATTTCTTAATGTGGCAGGCCCTTGACATTCAAGATTTATATGGAAAAAGTTTTAAATCAGGTCAAAGGTGATTTTCCTTTTCTTTTATTAATTGTTAGTTTTGGTTGTCTCATGCTCCAGTTGTTTCTTTAAGATGATTGGAAAGTTAAAATTTGTCAATTTTCAAGTTAGTTTTAACAAGACATATCTAAGTATACTTTTATAATGGTAAAAATTAAGGTATGCTTGGACATTTTCTACAAGTGTTAATATATATAAAACAACCAAAAATATATTGTTATATATATGATATATTATTAATATCTGTATTAATAGCAAACTGAGTACTGCCATTACAAAAACCTCCAAAAATCAATAACTTACCTTAAATATAAAAATATTACATAAGAAATTAAATTCCATCACAACAGTAGGAAATTATCACCAATGTAAGTAAACATTGCTATCCATAGTCATCATCAAATCATTGTAGAAACACAGTAACTGATACATCACTATGTTGGAGGCTCTACAGGATCATAGCTAGTCTGATTAATTACTGGCTGTACAGGACCATAGCTAGTCTGATTAATTACTGGCTGTACAGGATCATAGCTAGTCTGATTAATTAATGAGGATCTGAGCTCTACAGAATCCTAGCTACTCTGATTAATTACTGTGGATCTGAGGCTCTAAAGGATCCTAGCTACTCTGATTAATTACTGAGGATCTGAGCTCTACAGAATCCTAGCTACTCTGATTAATTACTGTGGATCTGAGGCTCTACAGGATCCTAGCTACTCTGATTAATTACTGAGGATCTGAGGCTCTACAGGATCCTAGCTACTTTGACTCATTACTGGGGATCTACAGGATCCTAGCTCCTCTGACTCATTACTGGGGATCTTCAAGATCCTAGCTACTCTAATCAATCACTGAGGGTACAGGATCCTAGCTACTCGGGTTAAATACTGGGGAACTGGGGCTTTTCAGAATCATAGCTACTCTGATTAATTACTGTGGATCTGAGGCTTTACAGGATCCAAGCTAGTCTGATTAATTACTGGCTCTACAGGATCCTAGCTACTTTAATTATTTACTTAGGATCCGAGGATCTGCAGGATCATAGATACTCTTGTTAATAACTGTGGAGCTGAGGCTCTATTGGATCCTAGTTACCCTGATTTATTACTGAGGTTCTGGGGCTCTACAGGATCCTAGCTACTCTGGTTAATTACTGAGGATCTGTTTGAGATTCTACAGTATCCTAGCTTTCCTGATAACAGGATCCTAGGTAATGGCTCTACGGACTCCTTGCTACTCTGATTAATTACTGAGGGAGTGTTTGAGGCTCTACAAGATCTTAGCTACTCTGATTAATTACTGACTTTACAGGATCCTAGCTACTCTGATTAATTACTGAAGATCTGTGTAAGACTATAAGATCCTAGGTATTCTGTTTAATTACTGAGGATCTGTGTGAGACTATAAGATCCTAATTACTCTGATTAATAACTGAGGATTATTGTTTCTGCGCATAGAAACACGCAACTCTACTATGCCGTAGACGTTCTGTGACGTTCAATATAGCGCGATATCTTGCCGCTATGTTACCCTTTTTGTGCTTTTACAAAACGACATCCAGGGTAAAGGGCGCTTTTTCAAAGCCAAAGAAAAGGATCGCCGGAAAAATGTAGCGTAATTTTTAAACATGAATGGTAAAAATAGTAACAAAATCACAGGCAAGGGACGCGATTTTTTTATGTATACTAGTATAAATATTTCAAGGATTATAAAGTTACTAGGCCTATATAATGTAGCATCATTCTATATATTTATCTAATACATACGTAATTATCAGCTACGGGGTGGGGGTCACTACTGGTAAGCTGAGGTACAGGTTGCCGCTGACGTTTGGAAAACACCCCCTATTCATATATTTATTCTTTACATTTACCCCATATCTTCCCTTTTTTATATGAATTATACACAACAAGCTGAGTTATTGTAGTAGGACAATTCTTGAATTTTAAAAAAAATGGAAAGTGTTTTTTTCTCAAGAAAAAAAACTCATTTGAAACGACAAATATTGACTACGAAAGGAACTTCATCTTCTGAGGCACGGGTAAATAATAGACACCTGTTTTAGCATATACGATTTCTTGTTGTAATACAATAATAATTTATGATTTGTTGTGTGACTAGATGATTTCTTACAAATAAATATATCCCCTTTTCACACTTTAAGAGCACTTAATGCCAGGACCATTTCTATGAAACTATGAATTGTTTGTCCAGTTTATCTAAGACCTCGCCACTGAAACTATGAATTGTTTGTCCAGATTATCTAAGACCTCGCCACTGAAACTATGAATGGTTTGTCCAGTTTATCTAAGACCTCGCCACTGAAACTATGAATTGTTTGTCCAGATTATCTAAGACCTCGCCACTAAATTGTGCAATATATAAACATACAAAATCAATAAATCAATCAATCAATCAAAGCAGTTATCGGAGTGTTATTTTGCAAAGTACAGGTTAGGAAATTCATTCAATACGTTTCTCTAATGAAAACAACGGGGTGAAAGCTATGTGCAACTGACAGTCATTCTCTGAAAAAGGGAAAATTGCAAACCAAAATACGACTTCGGAAATTTTGACCAACATAAATGCCAGAATAAAGCAGAATAATTGCAGTATCAGACGTTACAAAGTTTCTCCGTAATATCTTCTTGTTATCAGGGATGTATATAACATATATATGTACATATACATCCCTGTTGTTATTGTGATATATGTTGCCTTCAATAACCTCTTGATAAAATTGTCAAAAGGTCAATAAATAAGACATAATTTGCAATTAATTCAGATATAGATAAATTCAAAATTACCAATACTTTATAATAATTAATTATATTCATCTTGTTTGCATACATTGGCTAAATTTAAATCGCATCTTTCTGACTTCTTGTCCTTAATTTTTTCTCATACGTTACATGATTTCTGCAAATCAACGTAATGTTAATTCGCGCGAAAAATGAAGTAGATAAATTCAAGTTTTTACTCAAAAGCCACATCGATGACCTGCAAATTTTTTGTGCGCAATCATTAAAGGATTAAAAAATCTTTAATTCTAAGTGAAATAAACAAATTTTGCAACGGTCAGATTTTTTTAATCAGCGTTTTACAAAATTTAACGCTATTAAGAAAAAGCGCAGGAAATAGTTTACGGCTTAAAATGTGCTGGTAATATTTAGAATTTGTTTATAAAATATATACCTCTTTTAAATATATTTAATTAACTGCCCAGAAAAAGAAAATGTATGAAGATCGACCCACTAATAATGCAGATATGGGTATTCAACATTGGATTGTCCATACTTCAGAAATCATGTTTTTGATGCATGCATATCTCCAGAACAACATCGATGACCCTATGATTTTTTTGCAATTTTCAACTTGTATTTATATAAGCTTTGCTCTGTTCAAAAATTGGCAAAATTTGAACGAGCACTTGAATAGTGTGATTTGTCTTTGATATGAGAATATTTTATACCAAAATTGGGAGCGTAGTGATCAATTTTGACGAAGATCTGATTAACATACTGTTCTTTATTCTGCTTATCTCAAGATGGAGAAAAAAATACTTTAAAATTTAACAATGCCTCGATTCAAAGAACCTTGAAATTTCTTCAGTTCCTGTATTATGTTTACTAGATCAAATTTTAACAAATCTTAATTCCCTGTAAAAGTGTATACTTGGTTGAACAATCCTATTCCGTAGTTGATCTCTGTTTAACATAACATCTATGTCTGACTTGCTGAGCATACATGTATCAACGCAACGTAATATTATATTCGTCCAGAGAATTATGTTTTATTTATTCTTACATTAAAATTGGTTCTTTTCCTAATAAATTACTTCGGAAATCTTTCGGAAGAGATTTTCTACATCAGTTTCAATTTTTCACAAACGAACATAGAAAATAACCTAAGCACCAAATCATCGTTGGAACAGGCAAAAGAGGTTACGACGGGAAAGGTATGACAGACCGACAGTGAGTTTTAATTTGAAAAAAAAAACTATCCCAAGTTTGACGACTAGTTAAAGTGTTTGATTGGTTAATGATTATCATCTAGCAGCAAAAGCTGAAACACAATGTAAGAATCAAGATTTGTAATAGGAAAGATTTTAACCTGATAGTTCATAAAGTAACAAACTACAATTGGAACTAATATTGACTGTCTTGTTATTGGCTTAATACGAAACTAACAGTTTATATTTGTTTAAACATTTTAAACTTCCTGTCTATATAGTAAACAGAAAAGACTTCTCTTGATATCATATTCAAATCATTTCAAACATAAGGCCTTGATTGTAGAAATTGATTGTAATTACAAACACAAAACTACGTCTGAATTTAACGAACCCGCACATACTGATATTGAAAAGGAAGGAAATTCCAAAACAGATTAGCATAACAACGCCCCGAATGAAGTGGTAAATTTGTCGAGTAAAACATTAACGGAACCACAATTAGAATTGTTACGCAAAGGATTGAAATTTGTACCGTCCAGAGATAAGGTGGATATGTCAATGCTCATAACAGATTTGAAAATGTGGGAAAGGAGGATGCGTTTGAGGGAATATTTTTATGCCGAAATGAGGAGGAACAAAATTTCGAATATGAAAACAACACATTAAAAAGAAAAAAAGAATTGGTTAAACCGACAGAAGGTAGAGGCCATTTCTTGTACATGTACATGAGAGAGGTTAAAGATGATATTATAAAAACTTTAAACGCAATTTGAAACCGGCAGAGGAGAAAGCGTTGCGTGAATTATTGTATGATGACAGTATCATAATTCGCCCGGCGGACAAAGGTTCAGGTGTGGTTGTTATGAATTAGGACGAATATGTTGATAAATTGGAAAAAGAAATAAAAGAAAGTGGCTCGTACCAAGAGTTGAATTCCGATATGACAACAAAAATCTCAAACAAAGTAAAGAAACTCGTAAATGATATGGCGAAACGAAACGTAATCACAACAGATGAAAAGCATTATCTTTTACCATCCGAAATAAGACCTGGAAAGCTCCAAGCAAATCCAAAACTACACAAACAGAATGTACCCTTCCGAACTATTGTGAATGGCCGTAACCACCCAACAGAACGATTGGCAGAATTCGTAGAAAAGCAGTTATCGGATAATGTAAAATCCCTACCAAGTTACATCAAAGACACAACCAACTTTCTAAAAAAGCTATCGTTGATTGACCAACCTTTACTTAGTAATACAATTGTTTTCTGCATGGACGTAAAATGACTTTATCCAAATGTTCCGCGAAAAGAAGCGAGAGTTGCCGTCAAGAAAGCTTTAGATAAACGTTCGAACAGCGATGTAAGTACGGAAGAAATATTGAAAATGATGGATCTGGTCCGTGAAAATAACAATTTCACATTCAATTCAAAAAATTATGTTCAAACAGAAGGAACAGCAATAGGGTCCCGGCTTGGGATGAATTACACATCTACCTACCTTGGCGAATGGGAGAATGAATTGTTCCGAAAAATTCTGAAAAAGCCGCATACGTATTTCAGATATGTTGACGATATCTGGAGATTATGGACGGGGACTATTCAAGAACTGGAGGAATTTCAAAATGCAGAAAATTCAATTCAAAAATATATACAGGTTGATTTGAGATATGGAACTGAAGATATAGAATTTCTGGATGTCAGAGTTTCAATTGCAAATAATTGTATCACAACCGACCTATATAGCAAACCATCCGACAAACACTTGTACTTACACAGAGATTCGTGCCACCCTGAATCCGTGAAAAGAGCGATCCCGTATGGCCTCGGTGTACGACTGAAACGTATCTGTTCCGACACAAGGAAATATACGCATAGAAGGAACGAACTATGTCAACAATTACAAAAGCGTGGGTATGATGAAACACAAGTTGACCAACAATTGAAACGAGTGGATGGAAAAAGCCGAGACAACTATTTACAATACAGAGCAAAGAAGAACACGAATGACAGGGTACCGATCGTGCTCACATACAACAGCGCACTCCCCAATGTACACCAAATTTTACGGAAACGCCAAAAATCCTTACATCAATCCCAAAGAATGAAAAAGATTTTCGGCAAAACACCAATTGTTGCATACCGCAGAGACACAAATTTACAAGACATTCTAATCCACAAAAAACATAACAAAGCCTTTTTTGGTAACAAAAACAGATATGAGCCGTGTGGTAAAAAATGTGCTATTTGCCCATATATGGAAAATACAGATACTGTTAAAGATGACGAAGGCAAAGAGTACAAAGTCCGTAATTTCATCAACTGCAAGGCCGTTAAAGTCGTATATGCCATTTTCTGTTTAAAGTGCAATCGGTACGTGTACGTTGGGGAAACGGGAGATACCCTGTATCAAAGACACATTCTAAATTTTTTATTGATTCGAAGACGACAGAATGACCCGGTGGCGAAACATTTCTTCACTGACAATCACACAAGCGATGATTACAAAATTGTCGGAATAGAGAAACTTTATGGAAGCGACTAAAACCGTCAAACAAGAGAAAAATTATGGATGAAAGAATTAAAAACTTTCAAGCCCCTTGGCATTAACACTAAGTAACATTAATTTCATATACACCCAGTATCTATGCATTGACTATAATCACTTCCTTGTATTGACATCTTTTCTATTTTTTTAACTATCCTTTTTGTTAATTATATATTTTTTTCCTCCTTCTTATCATATTGCTTGTTATTTGCAATTTTTAATTTCGTCCTCATTTCTGTTTCCTTCAACTCTGTATGTCCTTGTTTACGTTTGTCTATTTATAGCATTGTGTTGATTACATTTTCTATATAAGTTAGATCTCTACCTCTGTTTTTATTTATTTATCTATCTATCTATCTATAGCTATCTATCTATTTATTTATTTATTATATTTTCATTGTATTTTTATATATTTGTTTATTTATTCATTTATTCTATTTTTATTATTATCAGTTTTTTTTTCTTTTCTTCTGCTGCCCTCTTCTTTTTTTCTGTAACTTCCGTATATTGTGGCGTCACTATATATGCCTGTATTGTTAACCTAACCAATTGTAACGTAAAATGTACCAAATAAACATGCTGATGAAGACCAGTATCGCGGTCGAAAGCTACATGCAGTTTTAGCGTTTTTAAATGCATCTATTATATTTATAATTAATATTATATTATATAATTATATATATAAAATTCAATAAATTCAGCGCCAAAAAACCATATGCCTGATGAAGCTCTATCGTAGAGCGAAAATTTGCATTTTAATTTTTAATTTTTGTGTATTTAACATCACACATAACAGTGTTGTTATGATTATTATCTCTAGACTTGTATATAATTTAATATATTAATCGTATTA
>JARWCS010000006.1:1228208-1240196 GCA_034783895.1 Geukensia demissa | reverse complement strand
TTACTTGCCGATATATCTTGATTAGAAAATTATTGTGTCCACACGTTTATAGGGTCAAAGCCACATATACAGGCGAGGCAATTTTGTGGCCACACTTGTTTGTATTTTGTTTTTATAATTTGAATGATTCTAAACTGTTCATCAAAAAAATTGGTTTTTTTTAAACACCCCCCAAAAATTTTTGGATATCAATTGTCAGAATGTGCTTGAAATCCTCAATCCTCCCAACCCCCAAAAAATCAAACATGGGTTTTAGCCATTAGATTTTTTTGGAAATTCCTATGCATTAACAGTCTATGACAACTTGTACAAAACAGTACTGCAGTAGTTTTACAATGGATTTTATTTCAGTCAGTTTCCCAGTTTTGTTCACCAAAGATGACCCCCTTTTACAAGTATGACTGTATGTTTCACTTATTTTCTAATCTTTTAGTTATTAATTAAAGCAATAATGAAATCTAAAAAGGAAATTTTATTAGAAATTTTAATTTCTTACCAGCAATATGATTTCTGTCATGGTTTGCCCTTTGATCAAGTGGAAACTGACAATTTTTTATGAATGATTGAAGTTCCATTAAATTTTTGCATTTCAGGTACAGAGAAGCTATTTTTGTTAAAATAAGCATATATTGTAGATGTCAAATATTTCAAAATATATTTCTTAAATTCACATAGTATGCAGGCAATATTTTTACTATGGTTATCAACAAAATTCCATTTTCCCCATTAATGTTTAAAAAACTTTGAATATGCTATTATACATCATATGAAATATACTACCATTACCAGAGTATTTTCTACATTGCATTTGAAAAATTTATGAAGATTCATGTTGAGGAGTTTTATCCACAAATATTTTCTTTCATATTATGTTATGGGGATTTGGTTTATTTTATGTCTTCTGTTATTTTTTGTTATGGTGAACTTATTCCTATGATATTTTGACACAATGATCCCTCGTATGATAAAGGGGGTGGGATTAGTTTTGGGGTTTTCCATCAATTGTTTATGGCGGACCAAAATTTTTTTTTTTTTTTTTTTCAATATTTTTTTTAATAAAAATCCAATTTTATTGGTTTTTTTAATTATTTTTCTTGCACAATAAAAAAAAATTATCAAATGGACTCTTGCCACTCATGCCATTTTCTGTCGCTTACTGTTTTAAGTTACTGTGGGGTGAAAATTCTCCACAACTAACTTTTCCAAAACTTTTCTTAATCATCCAATTTTTATTGGTTTTTTTTTCATTTGAATCCTTGTGAAAAATGCAGTAAAAGTTGCTCCAAGTAATTTTTTGTATCTTGCTCTGTTTTTAAGATAAAAGGGGTAGAAAGGGCACAATATATTAACTGATTTGATTGGGTTTGTTTAAATGATTGTTTGTTAGAAATTGAACAATGTTTCTAAAATAATGTTGCATTGACCTTTTTATAAAAATAATAAAAATGCTTTATTTAAAGAGGGTAAAACAATTAGTAACAATCTAATCTTCCCTGAATCTTATATGAACAGAATCAAAAGGGAAATGTGCTTCTGCAGGTTGGGAGAAATTTGTATTTTTAATTGATTTTGATGGAGTTTTTTTTCTCATTGGGAGCTTACAGTAATATGTCAACAGATTTCTATTAATCCTACTGTTTTTGTAGATACAAGGGGTCAAAGATGCTTAAAAGTCTAATTTCCCTTCATCTTGTGCTTTATGGAAAACTTTTATTTTTCTTCAGATTTTGATGAGATTTTGAAAAAAAATCCAACTTAACTCAAAATTTTGTAGACATGTTAGATAATTATTAATTTATATATTGAAATTTTGAGAAAAGTTTTTACCTTGGATAAAGTTCCATTTTTCCTTTATATTTAAGTGAAAATTTGTTACAGTTGAGCTTTTAGTTTAAACTTTGATAAGCTATATTTGTATGTTTACAGTTGTATTTTATTCTTGTTAAACCAATATTACCGATACTAATTTGTCCTCAAAACAAGGTGACTAGAGCTAAGCTTTAGTAATCTGATCATTTCTTGCAGTACGGGTATCCTATATCAATGTGGGAAGAGCACAATCAGCATACAGTTTACTTTGTTGTTGGTTTTTAATTCTTATAAAAGGTTGAACATGTCAATATTCCTTCTCTTAAATGATTTCACTAATGCAAAATTGAACAACAATTTACTAACAATAAAATGCATTTTAAAATGTTCCCCTTTTTTCCTAAAAAAATGGAAATCCATGACAACTGTGAAAGAAGAGAGTCTTACCTGTTATTTTATCCAGGACTGATTTCTTTCCTCCAGTATAAATCTTAAACGTAAAAATCAGGCCATCTTTAAGATAATATCTGTGGAGATTTCTTCTGTTTTGATCCAAAATAAGTTATCAAATAAACTGTCAATATATCATATTATCATAGTTTGCACAGATTTTTACGTCACCAAGGTTTGTTGTCATACAGTAGAATTTTCTTTTGTGTAATTCATTTACTTGTACAAAGATAGTATTAAGATTTCACTTAATAAAGTGTTAATATATTTAGACCATTGTTTTATCTATATTACAAAACAAAAATCTTGTTTTTGACTTCTTGGTCATAATGGTATTTTTCATATTTTCACATGTACCAGGATTTGCATATATATTTTGTATATTCCATGAAATTTGTCTCCCTTTATTTAAGATATCTCAATATAGCTATAACAGGGAAAATCATAATCTTAATATAGACCACCATATGCAACATCACTTTCTAAATGTATTTTTAAATGTTCATTAGATTATTTTTGTTTTGCCAAATGTCATGCATTAATAAAAAAATAACAAATTTATTGGATACCTACTGAAAGGGGAGGCAAATCTTACACAGCCTTGTTGACGGGAAGACCGAATAACTGCCTTGATGGTTATATGTTAGCATTTTCATAAAGCAATCTGCATGCATGAAGACATACAAGCAGTCTCTCTTAATATCAAGTCAGATATATTTAAATTTGTATTTAGTGCTATATTCAGATGCAACAGCAAATATTGGTTGACAAGGAGCCTGAATGATAAATATAGAGTGACTTTTCCTCCTGTGAATTACTTGTGTATTTTAGTAATAAATGTTATTTTGAAGGAATATATTGATGTGTAAACTCAACTGACTTGTTCACAAGCTGAATTAAGTTCAAAGAACTGTATGTAAACTTTTTAAGAAAGGCTGAGTACCCATCAATAAATTCCGTAAAATACCATTCATTACTTTTAATTTCATAAGTCAAATGATGCTTCAGTATAATTCCAAAGATGGTTTATGAATTTGGCAACATGGGATCATCAACATTGATTTATCAATGTGTAAACTTTTCTGCTTTTGTGGTGTTGACCAATCACAATGCAGCTATTTTACAAGATTGGAATTATTACTGTTTGAGCTACAGGTAGCTCATTAAAAATTTGGATCAGCATGTTGGTCTGTTACAGGGCATTCATTGAATATTCTCATCTTGAATATGCATATAGCAATAGATGCAAAATATCACAGAATCTCCAATAATTGTTACTAATTTGAGTTCAAATTACCGTGGTGGCTGTCTTCTACATATTTATCATCATTGCAAGTCCCCTATTAAGCTGTATAAAATTGTTTCAAGGCTATGAATTGTCTGTATGTTAAGGTTTAACACTATAAGTGTTTGAGGGACTGAGGCCTCTGTATCATATCTATTTTTGAGTAATTAATCATCCCCATTGATTGATGAAATTTTAATAATTTTGGATGCCCATAAAGCAAAGAAAAAAGAAAGAAATGTAAAATTTGGTCTTCCTGTACTGGGGCTTATAAATGGAAATGTGTTTGAAAGTTACATAAAATTCACTGCAGTTATACTGATGCAGGTAGAAGAGGATGGGCTCAGGTAAAAAAATGAGGAAAGTTTTCAATTCTAGGAATGTTTTTTATCCGTCCTCTATCTTATTGTAAACCGTTTTCTGATTTTGATTAATGATGCTAAATTGCCACCATGCCCAGACTACTAAATGGACATAATGTCCTGACTGCTAAATTTCCATCATGTCTTTTCTTGATTATTAAGATAGCCACCATTGCTGAAGTTAGTTTAACCTAGGAATCTATAAGATCTTAATTCTTGTGTGAAACTACAGGGCTAGTTTCGAACTAACTTTACGTAAATATTTCTATGCCGTAGATGTTGAATTTCAGAATTTTATTTTGACAAATTGACCAATAGTGTTGCCACATAGTTTTATTTCAAAATCCAGTGTGAAAGTTATTGTGAAAATATTGCAACGAAACATTTGTAGATGCTGTCTTTTATGGTCTGTGTAGCATAAGGGCTCATATATACTTAAAAAGCGACCGTCGCATGACAGTCGCGAAACATGGCAAGATGTTGTGCGAAAATCGCCAAGTTTTTCTTTTTGTTGTAGTTTGTTTATACGTTTAATCTCAGCATCTTGCAGTAGTCATACGATATTTGCCTCACAGACACGAGATGTCACACAATGATCGTGCAACGAAGTATAAATGAGCACTATTTGCCATTCTTTGATTTTATAGAAAACTTGAAATAACAAAGAAAAAATTAAAGATTAGATCTTAGCACAGGTTCTCATACATTGAATTGAGTCTGGATGAAAATCTAGTTTAATTTTCCTAAAACTTTGAATACATTTTTTAAACACATTTGTTTATTATTGAAAACAGGCATATAAAAGGGAGGTAACTCAATTTTTAAAAATGTACAATTGGATTTCCTTTGCATTTTCAAATTGTAAGTTTATGTTTTTGAATATCAAACATTGAGACATTTGACTTGTATTGATCGATCCCAGTGTGGTTTTTCACTCCCAGAACTAGGACATCCAATAAATCCAGTTTTCCACGCATCTTGGATGGGAATTAAATTCTCAGATGTGTAAAATTTTAACAAAGTTTTGAAGACACCTCCATTAGGTAAAAGTAGGTGATATCTGTCCTCTGTATATTTTTTAGATTTGAAATACTTGAGATGAAGTTGGGTGTGGTTACCAGGGTCATTATAGCACTCCCCTAATTCTGTGTAACGTGTGTTGTATTTTACGTCTCCCAAGAGTAGATGGGAGGATTGTGGGAGAAAGTTAAAATAAATTACAAATTCTGCTGTTGCATCATTAGTGTCAAAAAGTGTTGAACACTCCCCTGTTTTTGAAACAAACCAACCATTTGTTTCATTATAGCACTCTGTTCGTAACATCTTTGTCGTGAGTGTTCCATATTCTCTTGTTAAAGATGTTTGTATAAGTATTTTCATATTTCCGTTCTTTTTAAATTTTATTTTTTGTGCTGGATATGGACTTTTTTCCAAATCCGTAAGGTCAATCAATTTGATCCATTCATCATCCACATATCTTTGGTCATTACCATTCCTCAGTTCATTGCTGTTCAGATATACTCCAACATGAGGGAAATATTTTGATGTGTCCAATTTGCTTGTAATGAATTCTTGTGGTTCTTGAAATGAAATCTTATCGTCGTCACGTTGGACGTGTGAGAATACAAACACGAGTGCAGATCCCAACACTGAAAGAATTAATCCAAACAGTAATATCCCAGAGCAGCACTTGAATGCTTTTCTATCTTCATAGTCACCCCTTCTTTTTCTAAGACAGTATCTTATAATTCCTATCACTAATCTACCAACACATCCGATAATTACAATGGATGCTTTAGAAATTTGAAATATACTGACTCCTTCCTCACGACAGCCAGCAATTATCACGCTTATTGTTACTTGTGGTATTTCCTCAAACCAGATCACAACTGTTGAAAGATAATCTACATCGATCCATCCTTTTTCATCAGGTTTGAATATTTCTCGTCCGAAATTTACTATTTCTACAAAAAAAGTTACAACGCCAATACAGGAAAATCCTAGTAAGACATATAATAGCCTTTTGTCAATTGGTCCAAATGCCAAGCCCTTTTCCTGAAGTCGCATATCATTGTAAAATAACCAATCACTCAGCAAGTCTGCAAAGTCTGTGGCAAATATCACAACAAATACGAACACCTGAACACAAAAGTTTCTTTTCAAGTCAGACATGCATCCCATCATTGAGGTTTATCTGAAAAAAGTTTTAAAGTGTAATTAATAATCCAATATGAAAATTTAGGTTAAAGTGAAACCCACTTAAAAAAGTGAATGACTGGTTGTACATTTCCCCATAGTGTAAAATAATTTACAAACACTTCAATAAAAATGTAGGATTGTTAGTAAATATGCAATTGTCGTTATTGAAGTCTTCTTTCCTTTCCATCATTGAAATTTCAAGTAGAGAAGGAAGTATTACCAAATATTTGTTAGTTTGACAAAGTCATTTCTATGTTATGACTTATTGATATACTGCAAAAAAAGAGAATTAGTACTACTTTAGGACCCTTTGGGAAATTCCTGAAAAAATTTTCTTGTCTGGAACAACTTGTTCAGTTGGAAACTTTAGTCGAATGGTCATAAGCTTGGTCCATTTCAGAATTTTATCTGATGATGGCCGCTTCAACCAAAGTTAGTTTAACATAGGACCCTAAAGAAAGTTCATTAAAAAATCTTCTTATCTGGAACTACCTGCTCAATTTAAACCCATTTTTAGCGGAATGGTCTCAATGTGGGTCCCTTTCGGAATTATATGAAATGGTCCCACCTACAAGCAATGATTGCTGACAAGCCCAAACTTGTTTCTGTAAGGACTTAATGGGGTTTTCATGATAAAAAAATCTTAAATCTAAAATGACTTGCTCTATTGGAACCAAAGTTTATTCGAAAGGTTTTAACGTCGACAGGTGAGAGAATACAAGTTCCTTGGAACCTCTGGTTTATACACAATGCAACTGGGTTCATTGGTAATAAAGAACTGTAGATTGCAAATTATTTTTATGTAATTTTTATTTTCAATTATCTTTTCTGATAATTCCAACATCATGATCTTGTTGTTTTTTTTTCAGAAAAATAAAATATTTTGAAATACTCTGACCTGTTCTATAAATTCTTAATTATTATGAAAATTAGAGTAAATGAAGACATCACCACATCTTTTTGCAGAAGACATATGGTCTGCTTATTATTACATAATAATGTGATTAACATAACAGTATTTTTTTCTGGACCACTAAAAAAATTTATGAAAATTAAAATGGTTTGTTAACTGTGAAAAATATGACAAATTAACAATACTCCATTATGTGTATTTATTCTTACCTCTGGATAGAAATTCCAGTATATAAATGAAGCCAGAAGTTACTAGTTATATAAGCATCTTGAGTGATGATGTAGATATTTGATTACCTGTTTATATACTGTGATTTTTTATTGATCAATAAAACATACTTATATTCCACAGAGAACAGTGAATATATCAGTTTTTCTCATTAGTTGACTGTGCTATTATAAACTTGTAAATTTTTTGATAATATTAGTGATTTTATTAATTGGTAGATTAATGGCTGATCTTGAAGCCATAGGGGAAAATAATAACACCTCAAAAATGTCATAAAGTAGTTAATGAGCTGCAGTAATAAGCACAACTCTTCACAGTGGTAGTCAGAAAAACCTACGTGTATGACTTGTGTTCCCTTGAGATTGACGATTATGACATCAAAATGTATACTTCTTTTTCTGTTCATCAGAATGTAAAATTAGGCTTTGTTTTTATCATTCAAGGACACAAAATCAACATATTTTTTAGGTATTGGAATTTGAATTCAATATTTTAACTTTCCTGTGTCTGCATATAAAAAATATTAAATATTAACATATTGGCTTGGTACACAGGCACAGAACAGGGAGAGGTTTTGTTTTAACACAAACAAAAACGCCTGAATTATTTTACAATTTCAAAACCCCATTGCAGATTAAAAATTATTATTCAAACCTTTGAGAACATCCCATTCATGAAAACCATGCTTTCCTATAGAACTATCTTGGAAGGCTAAGATAATTGTTGATTATTTGTTAATTATAATTATGTGTTGACAGATAGGTTTTAAAATAATTTCGATAAATTGCTGTTTACCTTGATGTTTTAAAATCTAAGAAAAATTCAAAATTTTTAGTCTGTTTACAAACAACCAAATTTAGTAAGTAATTGTATTCAGAAATGAACAATGCGGGTAGTACCAGTATCGAATATAACAAGTTAATGTGCATTAAGGCTGCACACATTTTAAACAAGGCCTCACAATATAGAGATCCAGAATTTATTGGTGTTCATTTCCATCCCACTTTACTCAACTGACTCAGTCTCAGAGGCAAAATATAAATTTTTATTGTTTTAAAGTCATACTTCTTATTTGGGGTTGTTGATTTACCAAAAATCTTTACAAATTACCATTAAATTTTTTGTAAATATTTATAAGACCTAGAGTAGATTCAAATATTTTAATTGAATGACAGGTTGATATCTTTGAAAAATAATCTAAATTAATGAAAATTAATAAAATTCCTAATCATATTGAACCTTACCTTATTATTGATAATACCATTTCATATAAATTATGTCTATAATGATCTTGTACATTGCCTTGATAATCAGTCTTATTACGATTAATGATGACAAATTAGTACCATGAGGTTACAAAAGGGTATGATGACTCGGAAATAGAAGAAAAAGAAAAATTTTGATGATTAAATTTGTCAGCAATCAATATGATTTTGTGAATGAGTAAATAAATGTTTTTTAATGTCTTGAAGGCACTAGAACATTGACTAATATGTTTAAAATCACCTATTTGTGGCCTCAAGTTAGGTTTTATAAATGTTGTGGACATGTCCAGGTATGACAATATTGTTTTTGGAGTCATTAAATCATGTTGTTTGATTTCCTTTCAATGTAGTCTTGATATGTGTAAGGAAATGTAGTCTTTATATATATTAGGAAAAATATTTGGTCTTTTAATCAGAGAAAAAATAACATGCAGAATAGTGTATGATTTTCTTTCAAGAAACTCTTGGAAAATTTTTTTTACCATTTTAAATAGAGGTTCAGTGAAATATTTGAACTTTTTATGAATTGAAAGACATTCATGGTTATAATTGCAGTATGTATTAAAAAATATCCTGGTAAAATTTCATGACGTTTCACATTTTCCAGCAATATGTTAACAAGTTTAGAAGTCAGTATAAGCAAAAATTTCGACCTTACATATCCACATTACATTACAATACTGCCATGAATATATATGGAAATGCTAAAAAATATTTTATTTGTTTTGATATAAGGTATGCTATGTTATATGTGTGTATATGTTTCTATATTGTAATGTAATGACCTAATTGGTCTTTTGTTTGCATTTATGAGGGTGGTACAGGGGGTCCTCACACAGAAGAACAAGAAATAAAATGTCATTTCACGAGGAACGAAAAATTATAATTTGGCTTGCATGTTTCATTTTGATGAAAACACACGAAATACGACAAAAAACGACCCTCTAGCACGACAACACATGAAATAAAAAGCGGTAAAAACATTGCACGAAAATAACCCTGTACCATCCTCATTTATGATAATTAAAAAAAATTAAAAAATATCATTTTCTGGTTACTTTTTAGGTGAAGAGTTACAGAAAAAGGCACTTGAAAGATATAATGCAGTAAAGGTAACACTTCAGCACAACTTTTTAGATAGTGAATATAATAGTTCCTTGGTACCAATAAGTGTACATTAAGTCTAACAAAAAAACCTGAAAACTTGATATTTGATATTCTGAATTTTTTTTATTTAAGATCAGATAGACAGTACGAGAGGCTTAAAAAAATTTTCAGACAACTTGGCATATTTTTTCTTGTAAAGAAATTATTGAGATCACTGTTTAAATACAAAATATTTAAAGATTTTGAAATCTAGTTTTAGATTTTTATGGTGCTATTACGTTGTTTTTGTTTTAAAAATGTGCTTAAAATTAAAATATTTGTCTTACAAATATGTACCTATACTTTTCAGCTATAGTGTAGAGTGTAAAAAAAATTGGTTAAAATGTATCAGATAGGAGATGATTTAGAGTTATCCCCCTTTGGATGTATTTTTATACTATATGTATTTTATTTCTTTAGGCAGGATCACCAGAGCGATTAGTGTCTGGTTCTGATGATTTTACCTTGTATTTATGGAACCCAGAAGATGAGAAGAAACCAGTTTGTCGTATGACAGGTCATCAACAGTTAATAAATGATGTCAAATTCTCACCTGATACTAGACTTATAGCAAGTGCCTCATTTGACAAGTCTGTTAAATTATGGGATGGAAAAACGGGAAAGTATGTTACAACTTTAAACAGACTTATATCATAAATGTTATTCAAAATGTTGCTGATTTTTTACATTTAGTTCATATCATTCCCATGCTTATATTTCTCAAATCACTGTAAAATTGTTGGAATTGGTTTATATTATTGCAAAAAATTTTCACCACAGCTTAACACAGCTTTACAAAGGTCATTTTCAGAAAAAGACTTAAAAACTTTTGAATGAAACTACTGCAGTAATAACAGCCAAACTTTGGTAGAATAGTCCAAAGATGGTTCTCCACTAGAATTATATCAAGCTTGCCCAGCCCCCAACCAAGATGGCCCTTACAGGTAAACTAAGTATTACAGAGGACTCCATGAGACAATTCACTTCAAATCTTGTTTGAAACTACCCTGCCAATTGAAAGCTTGGTGGAATCCTCTTTTGGTGGTCCTCTACCAAAATTTGGTCCAATATTCCTTCCTGGCAATCATCAATACCTAAGAGGACCAATGTGATGTCATTAATAAGTGAGTGATACAGGTTCCTAGGAGCCTCAGGTTTATTTTTTTTTTTAATTCTGAATGATCCACCATTTAATCAACTGGAGGTACTCAGTAAATGTTTAAAAACCTTAGTATCTGGTGGGGAAATTTTGTAGATTTGTATGTAGTAAACTCAAAACTTGCAAATTTTGTGGATTTGGGGATTTTTTTAAATAGTTTATAATAGCCCAAAATGACAAATTATAGTTTCATTCTTCTATAATTAAATGTTGTATTGTTTCTGTAGAAAGCTAAAATATATAAATTTTTCAAGAAACACATTTATTTGACATGAGCTGATATTGTTGTTGTTCAATTCTAGGTTCTTAGCTACACTTAGAGGCCATGTAAACAGAGTTTATCAATTAGCATGGTCAGCTGACAGTAGATTGTTATGTAGTGGAAGTTCAGATTCAACATTAAAAGTGTGGGACATCTCAAAGAAAAAGATTTTACTAGACTTACCTGGACATGCTGATGAGGTTAGCTGTTTTGTATTGTTCATACTGAATTGGATAATTTGGGATACTTCCCTGAAAATTTAGAATGCACATGCATAACAAACTTGTATATAAAGGCCACCCTTGTGACCAAGAAATACTGGCCTTATAAGAGAGGTGATCTTTTAATTGGGGGTCAAAATACGAAGATAATAACATTCTAGGAGAAGAAACCAACATGACCTGATAAGACAAGTTTTTACTGAAAAAGAGGTGACCTTTAAAGCAAGTATTACTGCAAAGGTTTAAATAGGTGTAGGTTCTTTTACTGTAGCTGCGGTCCTGCTCTTGACACATGTGTGGAACAGGTTCTGGTGTACAGAAGCTAACAACCCACTTTCTTCTGAAGTCACATTTGATTGTTTGGAGACGTCAATTTTGTAGGAAAGTATATAATTTGCCACCCAAACTAACAGGAACCATTTTAGTAAAAGAGTCTTCTATCAGCTTATGGACCTCATGCAACTGTCACTAACAGGTGTTTGGTTTTTGACACATTCATTATTCTATTTGTGATTTCCAAACAATCACTGGAAAATTGATTAAAGAATTTTCTTCAAACTTGCATCAAAGCTTTATTTCCATATGAGTCATATCAAGATGGTGAACATATAGCAATAAATGACTAACAAAACAACGACAACCACTGGACTACAGGTTCCTGGCTTGGGACAGGCACATTAGTATGTGGC
>JARWCS010000006.1:1206307-1216936 GCA_034783895.1 Geukensia demissa | reverse complement strand
AGTTTAGATACACTGATACCATATGGATCAACCAATTCGTGATGGCGACCATAAAATTTTAGGAGGGACGACTTCATGTGTGTGTTGGGGAGGGTTTGCTCCTTCACTTTTAATGGTAGGAAGTTTTTATTTTTCTGAATGTTTGTTTATAGACTAAAGATGTGCATAATGTTAAGATTTTGATTTCTATTTATCAATGTCTGTTGTTTCTGGGATAGCTAGACTGCGGTATTTTTGGCGTATGTATTTACATAAGGGGTGGATAGTTTAACCCAATCTCTGTTTTGCAATCGTCCTTTTTTGCAGTAATTATAATTTTTCATTTAGGAACATTTTTTTATAAAGTTTATTCCGTCAAAAACAAATATTACATTATAGGGTTATGAGATATAAATATGATTTAATATATCACCTGTTATACATGACATCTCAGTTACTATGAACCATAGACCAGAAAATAATTAACACAAAACTTGAAAGTGGTGTATACCAGGGGCGGATCAAGGGGGCCAGGGACGCCCCGTCTCCCTTTAAAACGCAAAATGATAAAAAGGGAAATGTTTGGATAATTTTTGGTCTTGATCTCTATTAGAAATCGAGAAAATTGATGAACCAAGACGTCCACAAAAAGTGGGCTACCCTTTTCCAAAAGTCTGGATCCGCCTCTGTATACTGAAACCCGTCATAATCTTCTACTTGTAAAAAATGTTGTAATTGTAAAATGTTGTAATTGTAAAAAGGTTTTTATTTTCAAACACTTCTCCTATACAGGTTTGATGTTAGAAAGTTTAAAATCTGCTGGATTTTGTGGATGTGCGTACTATCCAGTTGTTGTTTTTTATGTTTTATTTTTTAAATATTTTTAGCAATCATTGTCGTTTTCAGAGATAGTTGGAGTGTGAATACACTTGGACTTTGACGGAGCCAAAGTTCCTCTATAAAACAAGTTCCAAAAGAATTTATATTACAGATTATTGTATAGCGGTTAATTAACGTTATATTCCAAGTAATACCTAAATTCCAGACTCTCGGGCAATATAATATTCTACTTCGGACAATATTTACTAATATTCGTGCAATAACTCTATATTATAAGTTCATATGGAAACTTGAACAAAATATTTGTTCGTAACGGAATAAACGAATTATTCATGATAAATTATCTATTAAAAATGTTTCATTTTGGAAATTCTGTATATGCAGCGTATAGATTCCAGGATAACTTCCTGGTACAGTTTATTTCAAGACCGTTTTGAATTTGCTTGATGTTTGTACATGAATTTTAAGATTAGTATGAGTCTAGTATATTATCGGAGTTTTGATTTTTTTGTATTAATTTATGTTGTTTACGGGATAATTGAAAATGATATATTTTACGAACTCGTTAAAGACCTATAAAAGTGCATAGTTTTTCTAAATAACTCCTCCTACAGTTTTAACACTTTATTTTTTTATGTTTGGTTGAAGATGTGCATATTATCTGTGTTTCAATTTTTATAAATTTCTGCTTTTGGGGAAAGCAGGGACGAAGGGAAAGGTTGAATTTTGTTAATTGTTGGGTATGTACACATTTTTTAACGTTTGAAAAAAAATGTGAACATCTGGTAATTATCATTATTTTCGGTAAAAAAATATCATTCGGTGTGATAATTTACATTCGCTTTTAATAATGCGGACTTTCGCGAGCGGCGGACGCCGTAGAATTCATTCATGTCTAAAAATAGGATTGTGGGCGGGGAAAACTTTTAAGTCACGTGGTGTATACTGAAACTCTTTGATGCATGCCGCCATAACCTTTTAGTTGTGAAAATTGGTGTAGGATAGTTGTAAAAAGTTTTTTACTTTCCAACATTTTACGTTTTCATTTAAGTGTTTGGGATTTAACACCTTAAATATGTCTCGGCGAAAGAAGGAAAGGATTTCACGATGATATTTGGAAGTTTGATGTTAATTAGTATTTTCTGGTCTATGGTTCATAGTAAAGAGAGGGCCGTTTTAGAAATAGTAATGCACAGAATTACAAGAAATGGCGAGTACAAAACAGAGGTAGAGAAAATATTTGGACATTATAGTGCAGCAGGACCGACGGTCAGTGCAGAGGGAGACATTTTACAGGTAGGTTTTTACCTGTGTACCCTAGATCACCCGGTGTAGGTTTCTCTCAGGTGTGTTTATTTCATGTATACTGTTATTTTACTAAGCGGGTGGCGTTGTTTATCTACGAATTAAAGAAACAAGAAGTTCGTCTAATTGAAGGTTTATCAATTAAGGAAACAGATGTATTACAACATCAAGGAATTGTGTATTGAGAAAGTAATTAATTAATACCAGGTGTTGTTGTTTACAATAATAACATGTGCTTGTTTATTATGCCTATGGGCAATTATTAATTGCTCAGTCAATTAAATTATCCATGTTAATAAATAATAATTCCATTTTATTGTTTGCACTAATAATAATGTAATTGCTGTGAGGGCTGACAGTTTAATATGGCAAATAAAAATCAAATAAAACTTGCTGCACTATAATTAAATTTTTACCTTGTACCTTTGAATTTGGTGCTGTACTTAAATCTATATACTGCTTTATTCTAAATGAATGTCTCTTTTATTGCGTTATATTTTTAATATGCATAATACTGTACAATTTGAGAAATAATTTTAATATTGAATTTGCACCAGAAATCTCTGTTACCTTGAATTATTTATTCTTATTCTATTACAGAACCTTGAAATATAATTCGATATGATAAATAACAACATATACATCCTTTAAACAGGTTAAAGTAAAAAAAAAAAGAAATGATATACGAATATAGTGAAAACTAACACTTTGGAATTTTATCCTTTAACATAAATAAAATTTAGTATGTTTTATATATGTTTTGAGAATACCTTAAAAATTGTTGGTAGTGAAAAGAGGCATTAACTTTATACATTATTGTTAGCAATAACAGGTTTTTTTTGTTATGGATAGGGATAAGTGACCATTGCTTTCAGGTATTAAAGGTCATTTGAGGAGTTCAGTTATAGAAAGGGCCTATCTGGCAAATGTTTTTTTTTATGCCCCAACCTAAGGGCAATGTGGGCATTAAGTTTAATCCTTGTCTTTATGTCCGTCAATTTTTGTCAAAGACGTTTTATTTTGTTTATGTTGGATGAATTTAGTATTTGGTTAGAAGCATTATCAGGGCGAGTTGTGCTGTGTTTCCTATTTTTAGGTCTGTCATATTTACACTTCTTGTTTGCGGGAGCTGGGCGTCCATGTCTCATTGACACATTTTCTCTATATTTTCGTTATGTAGACTAATGGGACATTTTTGTGTATAAATTTTATGATACAAAGTTCATAACCCGAGACCAGATTGTATAGTTTATCATATCTATGTTGTACACCTTTAGTATATCTTTGTGTGTGATTTGAAGGCCTTTGATGTTAGATTAAGCTTATAGGTATATGCCATCGCCACAGGCTTGGAACAAAATCATTTAACGAATTAACTGTCTTTCCTCCATTTTATGCATATTAAAATTCTTTATGTGGGTTTTAATGTTGAAGTCATGTGCGGGTAAAAGTTTAATTTAAGCCCATTTTAAAGCTATCATACCGGTAGTGAAAAGCTTTGAGGATCAAATATCTGACCTCTTTATAGTAGAACAGAATACCAGTACACAATTTTGTGTCTATATAAGTATGTGATAAGTTGATAACTATTTAAATTTTAATTTGTGAAATCTATTACAGTTTTAAAAAGGACTAGTATTTGTTTTCAAAGAAAAATGTCTATCTTAGTTAAATGATCTTTTTAAATGCGGCTAGATTTATCATTTTTAACAAAGTCGTGGTTTTATAAATCATTGGCATTCTTTTATACTAAATATCATGTTTTAAACTGTAATAATATGTCATTGAAAAAATTGTACAATATTGAACTTGAGATATGCATTACATACACTAAAGAAAGAAAACTGCAGATTCATTTAGATTTCACACCTGCATTTTAATATACAGGTTTACCGATGTTGATTAAATATGGGGAATTTTGATATACTAGAAAGTAAACTCTCTCCTACATATACCATATTCATCAGGACCTTTAAAGCAGTTTATAATTCTCAAGCAAAGCTTTTTGGACCAGAACAATGCTTGACTTGCATGATGAAAAATATATGAATTCTCATTATTTTCTTGAAATTATTTTTTAAAGTTCAATAATCCCCTTTCCCTTTCTTTCCCCAACTCAAATTCAGAATCTCTATTCTTTCCAAGGGTCTCCTCATTTCTTGTTAGACTGATTATGTTATGGGCATGGTAGTATTACAATTAAAATTATAATTAAATTATTGTTATAGGGTATTTTTAAGGGGCTTGGAAGTTGTAGGAAGCCATATTGAAACTTTAAACAAAATATTCATGAAGTTGTTTCTTGCATGTGCTCATGCATATTTTCCTTGTTCAAAATGTCTTTCAAAAATGATAAAAAACTAGCAAAAATTAGACATTTATCAAAACTCTTTTATTACTTGAAAGGATAACTTTGTACATAAAGTGTGCAAGTCAATATAACTGTAATACAATAGGGACACTCTCAGGGCACCTGCATGTAATTCCCTGTTCTCCAATATTTGATCCTGAGTGTACCTGTGATGAAGGTTATCAAGAAAATGCTTTAAAGCACTTCATACATAGTGAAATTTAGACATTTTCATTTACTGTTTTTCTATTTTGTCTACAATCTGCAAGGCACTATTTTTTTAAAAACTTAATTGTTTCGTGCACCATAGAAATCTAGTGAAGGCAACAACTTAACAAGAAATTATGCTGTGCACAATCCAAAAGAGATGTGGATTGTGTCTTTCTGGCATATATTCCATATTCTTTCTGTTAAATATAAAAAAGTATTGGGTAAAAAATAATTGTTTTCATTTAAATAGACGTTTCTACCTGTACTTCCTGAATTTCATTAAATAAACAGTTAAACTAATAATTGAATTTATAATTAATTTTTGGCAGATTGAGGGGGAATTTTGTAAAAAAAAAAGTTTTACTGGTACATGTGGTTTGGATAGGGCTTTAAGTGACTATACAGACTATTGATTGGAAGCAGGACGTTTTTGTAGGTTTCATCAGAACTGAGTCTCTCACTTTTTACCAATTTTGAAAATTCCCTTAAAGGAATCCTGACAAATCTTATAAAATGATAAATAAAAAAGATTCTGGTATTTTTTGTATATTTTGGATTTTTTGTACATATTCTTAGTTTTTCTCCACACATCTAAAAAATAGGAAATTTTTGTCATTTTCCATTGTAACTTTTTTGCTCACAGGATTTGTGAATTTTATAAAATGAAAAAGATTTTGATAGGTTTCATATCTATTGGTATTTATCTATACCTAATGCCAGTAGAAAAAAGCTTGGCAGACTAAAATTGCAACAATTAAGACATTGTTGGAACTTTAATTTTTCACAAAAACCAACAACAGGTCAAATAACAACACTTGGGATATTTCTAACACCCGATTCAGTTACCAGTAAGAAGGTTAAATCTCTTTCTTAATCCCCCTTACAGATTTTATAATTGCGACTCAGTTCAAGAAACATACATTATCAAAGAATAGTGGCATGTCAGCTACATCTATATTGCAAGAGGATGATTTCAGATTTTAATTGATCGTTTGTAATAGAGAATGCTTGTAGCCATATTGATAACTTGAGTGGAATACGACGCATGATAGTTTGGGCTTTACTGTTAGAATAATTACTTAACAAGTACCCAAAGTGTTAGCAAATGTGAAAGCTCTTTTGAGTTACAAAAATGTTAAGAGCAAAAACCATATTTATTGTATTGTTTGTCAGTATGTAAGAAAAGAATTGATGATATTTGTTTATGGTTGCCTATGGGCATCACCACAAAGCATGTCACTACAGAGTTATGGACAGTACTTTTCTTAGGTATGGACAGTACTTCTCTCTTAGGTATGGAGTTATGGACAGTTTTTCTCTTATTAATGGTCAGTACTTTTCTACGTTATGGACACTACTTCTCTTAACTTCAGGACAGTGCATCTTTTGTTATTGTCAATACTTACCTTAATAGGTATTGACAGTACTTCTATAGGCTCATTTATACTTCGTTGTGCGATCACTGGGATTTAAAGTAATAAAAAAAATTGGCAAGTATAAACACTCAGCGATTTTTGTGTGACTTTGCACGACATTGCACGATGTCTCGCGACTGTCATGCCTCAGTTGTGTGATGATCACTTTTGAAGTATAAATGAGCCCTATTAGTTATGGTATGAACAGCGATTTTCGTGTGTCTCGCGACTGTCATGCGTCAGTCACGTGATGATCGCTTTTGAAGTATAAATGATCCCTATTAGTTATGGTATGAACAGCGATTTTCGTGTGTCTCGCGACTGTCATGCGTCAGTCGCGTGATGATCGCTTTTGAAGTATAAATGAGCCCTAATAGTTATGGTATGAACAGCGATTTTCGTGTGTCTCACGACTGTCATGCGTCAGTCGCATGATGATCGCTTTTGAAGTATAAATGAGCGCTATTAGTTATGGTATGAACAGCGATTTTCGTGTGTCTCGCGACTGTCATGCGTCAGCCGCGTGATGATCGCTTTTGAAGTCTAAATGAGCCGTATTAGTTATGGTATGAACAGTACTTCTCTCACATAAGACAGTTATGGACAGATTAAATTTCTAAGTTATGGTCAGTACCTCACTTTGTTACGATCAGTACTTCTTTTAGTTCTGGTCAGTATTTTTCTTAATTATGGATAGTATGGACGGGACTTGAACTTCTCTTATTTAAAAACACAACTTCACTTATGGACTGTACATATCTTAGTATAGAAAAAGGATAAGTGGTATGATTGTCTATTAGACATCCATCCAAGACATGTAAATTACCAACATCTTCAGGTTTCCCTTAGGCCTTCAATAATGGAAACATAGCCACACCCTATAACAGGCTGTAAAAGGCCCCCAAAATAAAACATGTCATTGTATTGGACAATACCATGGATAGTTAATCAGTTAGGTATTGAAGTACTTCTCTTAGTTATGGACAGTTTTTCTCCTAGTTATGACCAGTACTTTTCTTATGTATGGACAGTACTTCTCTTAGTTATGAATAGTACTTTTCTTAGGTATGGACAGTACTTCTCATAGTTATGAATAGTATTTATACTAGTATTTGACAGTTCATCTCTGAAGTTTTGTATAGTGCATCTCTTAGTCTCTTATGTATGGTCATATTGACAGTACTTCTCTTAGTTACAGTCAGTACATCTTTTAGTTATGGTCATTACTTAGTTACAGTCAGTACATCTCTTAGTTATGGTCATTACTTAGTAACAGTCAGTACATCTCTTAGTTATGGTCATTACTTCTCTTAGTTAAGGACAGTACATCTCTTAGTTATGGTTAGACATGTCTTATTTATTGACAGACCACCTTGGTGGTGTAATGGTTAGCATGCTAACCTCAAGTGCAGATGGTTTTTTTTCAGATAAATTCCTTATGAAAATTGCAAAAAGTTACTCCATGCACTTTTTTGTAGCATTTACTGATTTCTCTATAAAAGGGGTTAAAGGGTAAAAAAAAAATGATTTTGCAGGAGATGAGAAATTTTTTATTTTTCATCCAATTTTGATGGGTTTTTTTATTTGATTCCTTTCAGTGAGAGTCTTCAGTGGATTTTCTCTATCTCTTACTGTTTTCAACATAAAAGAGGTCAAAGTTGGGGGAAAATTCAATTGCGTTAAATATGGGAAAATTTTATTTTTCATCTCATTTTTATAGATTCCTTATTAACAATGCAACAGAAGTAACACCAGTTTAAAGAATAAGAGGGGTCAAACTGATCACATATCCAGTAATGGTCTTGCATCTTGAAGCACAACTCTTTGTTGCTTTAGCCTTATTTGAACTCTTTGATAATTCTTTATTTATATTGTTGAGTGTTTATGATGCTGAAAGTCATAAGTATCATTATTTAAAAATGTCTGAAATTATTATTAGTTTTGAAAAATGTATGAAGTAAATTGTACATTTATATTTGTAAGATAATCATCTGGTAAGTTCTTAGCATGCTGAAAAGGGTTTAAAGTGTAACAAAGTTAGAAGATAGTAAATTAATTGATTTAAAGTTTGGTGATCTGTAGGAGACCAATTTTTGTCATTGAAAACACTACCAATTAAGAAATTAGTAAAATCTGGACAAATTCCAACAAACCCGCCTCGAAAGACCTATACATTCAAACTACAAATACTTATCGTTTTCTTAACCAGCTGAAATACCCCGCCAAGATTTTTGGTGTGCCCAAGTTTTTTACGTTGCTTTGATCGCTTCAAGGAGGATCACATTTAAAATGCAATGACTCTACTTGAAATAGATTTAATATCTATATCATATCTGTAAATATCATATTTGGGAGAGATATAGCATCAGAGGTTATCAGAGCTGATTTCTTATGTAAACAGGGTAACATTCTGAAGATAAACTCCTTTGTTGGTGAATTTTCCCAACACCAGACAAGCATCTTGTGAACTACTTTTGAAGAACAAGACCTAATTTTATGTTCTTCACATGAGCTAATACCCTGCTAGCATTTTTATGCTATATCATTGTAAATAAAACAGCAGTTAGATTGTTTTATTAGATTATTTTGTAAAAACTGAAATTTCCAAATGCTGTAACTGGAGGTACAGAGGTTCCTATAGCATATATAGTAACCCTGATTCTCCATGTATTCTTGATTTTGATTGGTAGGGATATTACATGTACATTTGTTACTAGATTTTTATTGGACAGTGTTTAAAGTGGACATTGTTTTGCAGTTTTCAGTCAGTACAGGTGTAACACACCTCTATTAAAATGATTAACATGATTAAAAGTGTTCAGTGTTTTCATTAACAGTGGAAGCCGGTAAATTAAGCTCTCTATTGCCGTTATTTTTCGGAATATTCATATTTGGGAACAAAAAATATATCAGTTTAGATTGATTGAATGTGATTTTTCTCCAGTAGCTGGGGCACAGACTCGGGTCTGTAAATTCTTTTCCATTTACACCAAGAAAATTTCCTGCTATTCAAAAATCTACTGAAGACACTGGTTTGCTTTTTTGTAGAGATACTAAATGTTAAGCACATATTTGGTGATTTTTATCTAATCTATAAATGTTCTATTTATATTTTGGCTGGCTGAATGTGACCAATTAGCATTTCCAGTCCTATTTAATTTTAATTTTATATATGAACTTTCCATTACTTTTTTCAATTTAAACTAACATTGACATGTAGCATTGTAAATAATCATTCTTTGCCTCTGAAAAAGTTTTGGTTTAGATGATAACCGAGAGAATTTCGTAGCCAATGTAATTTGAACATTGTAACCTATATTTTATTTCTTCAGCATAATTGTCCAGTTTTTAGCTTAGTATAACACTAGATATATGTTCACACATGAACCCATATCTTGTCCCATTTGATTTCTGGATGATATTTAAACCCTGTGTAAACTGTAAATTCGGACAGGAGCCCATTTTTTGACATGAATGATACAAATATTCAAGTATTGAAGTCTTTAAGAAGTGTTGAATGGTTGACATTATTGTATAAGACTGGACCTGCCAATTCTACCCCACTGAAGAGTTTTTACAAAACCCTTCTTGATAAATGGGTCATGCTATTGGTGAATTGAATTTTGGTTCTACATTATACCGATATGAATCAAATTTCATTCTGCTGTGTAGCTTCCGCAAATGATAATTTTATTCAAATCCTTCATTTTCGTTTCATTTGCTAACATAAATCATTCTAATGTTGATTTGTCCCACAAAGGGATTTATCAATTTTGAATATTGTCATAACGTCATTTTCAATTCTTTAGGAAATAAATGTATTTGTACAATGAGTGTGTGAAAATCAGAAATTGAAATTTCTCTGGCATTTAAAAGACCTTAAATGTTGAGCTTAAATCATGATGAATGTTTTTAATGATACATGTACATTTAAATTAAGTTTTCACAAAATTTTGGCCTAAATAATAAATAATGACTATTAATAGTAGAGTACAAGAAAGAATTTAACTGTATCTCGATGGTTTCTTTAATCTAGTGTGTTCAATTTTTTTCTCACTCACTGTACACGTTGAACTGAAAAAAGTTCAAAGACCATGTCATGATTGCAGCAAAGTCAAACACATATGGAATGTCTGCTTTGGAAAATATTGACAAGAGGTTCCAGAATATTCTTCTGACAGACATTAATTGTCTTTTTTCATTTAAAATTTTATTTAATAATCAAGACTATACTACCAGTAATTGAACATGTACACAGTATATATAAGTCTTGTGACATTCCTGTTTGTCTTGTAATGAGTCTTTCAGTCACTTACCAGGTAAAAACAAAGTTGCTATAACTATAATTATTTAGCAGTATAAAAAGAAGGGATAATTTGGACCTAAGCAGCTGGCTTAAATGAAGTATGTTCATATCTTAATTGAATGTCTATATAAAAGGATCATTATCTGGAATACGGTTGTTTCGAATCATTTCTATTCCGTCAACATTTTTGAATTTTCGTCTCCCAGAACACGTGACTCCGCTGG
>JARWCS010000006.1:1136786-1158317 GCA_034783895.1 Geukensia demissa | reverse complement strand
TATTGGCCCAATAAACAAAAGGATTAGTGGTACTCCCATAGGATCTAATAGAGCTAATAGCCGTAGTTATAAATCAAAGGAGATAATTCTGAGTGAATTGGAAAGAGGTCAGTTTAAACTTCTACAGGTCCCTTTATGGCTTTCAATAATTAACTGGAGTGCATACCATAATGGAAGCCGAAAAGGCCCCTAAAATACAAAATGTGAAACTATTAATAAAACACGACAATCGACCTACGTGAATCTATTGAAAAAAATCACTGTAGCCTATCCCCTATACGACCTGAGTTTGTACCATCCAAAAACAGGTTGCGTTTAACTAGCATTGCATATGATAAGGGTTGTCAGTTGGTGGTTTTCTCCGGTGTTAAAACCCAATCAAACAAACAAACAAATCTATTAAAAAAAGGCACACACACTTCGTAATAAAAAAAATCTTGTGTAATCATGTTTTAATATCAATTTTGTCATACTTGTTTGAAATTCAAATAATATTATGACTTTTAACTTCTTAATTTAAGTAAAAACGTGTCTGTTAATATATATGTGATGGGATTGCTTCCCTTGGTAGATATAAGCAGCCTTAATTGGCTAAGCTGTGGTGTTAACTCTGGCTCAGTTGGTTAGAGCACTGACTATAAGGCAGAGTTCGAACTTGGAACCCCAGTGGTGGCAGTCACAATTTTGTGATGTCTATAACACTATCCTGTTACATATGCAATGCAAAGCAAATGCAAGTACCAACCAGAAGATATCATGCACCAAATTGTCCCTGGTACGTGCAGTTTCATGTGATAAAGTAATAATATAAAAAATAGAGGTGACATGATTGTCCATGAGACAGCTATCCACCAAATAAGAGTCAAAATTAAACTTCTACAGGTCCCATTAATATCTTCAATTATGAACGGAAGTCAATACCATTATGGAAGCTGTAAAAGGCCCTCAAAATTAAATAAGTATGCTGTCCCGTATCACATTAAATTATTGGTGATGTAAGAAAATGACACCAGGTTTTTATTTTTTGTGAATTTTCTTTATGGTTTTTATAAGAACATAAGGCACATATATTAAAATTTGATTATCCAAAATTGCTTGTGTATATACAAACACAGAAAAATTTTTCAAATATTTTAACATCCAACATCACAGATAATAAACAAGAAAACAGTACAAATGCAAATTATCATTGCAAGAAGTATTAGACATATAATTGATAAAAGATATGGGGTAAATGTGAAAGAGACTGCACTCCAACCACAAGAAAAACAGATGGAATTTACAAATCTAGAGGTCTCAACAACTCCTTCAACAAGGATGGAATACCACTCCTTGTAAAAAGCTCTAAATCACCCCAAATAAAAAATCTTGCATGCATAAAATAATACTGCTCCAACCTGAATATCATCAAAAAGAACATATAACAAAACATTAAACACAAAGACAAACCTATGACCACAATCCTGACTTGGGACAGGCACATGAGACATCTGGTTTTGAAGGGTCTTTTTAAAATTTTTGCCATAAGCTGTGATTCATAACAATATAGGAATAAATTTTCAACTGGAGGTGTGTGCAGTTTGTGCCCGTTGGTATTCCAACTATAAGTTTTATCACTAAAAAAGGAATTATAAGTATTGCAGCACATGTAAGAACAACCAGACTTTCTAAATGATCGAAAACCTTTCCCTAATAAGCTTATGTGGCAAAGTTGCAGCCTTTTATTGAATTGTTATTTGTTTTACTATTTTTGAGTTTTATGTTGCTAGGTTACATACCCTGTGGATATGGTAATCAGAGATGCACCACACACGTTGTTCAATATTGAGTTTGTTAATTTAGATGGGAAGCCATTAAAGCAATCACGATTTGATATACATTATGAGAAAACCAAATTAAAGGTAAGTAATTTCAGCATGGAACATGTAGGAATCAACAATCCTGATTTTCCTCCACTGTTGTGGCTCTAACTGATGAGAGGTTAGATGCTTGCTTTTTCCTCACATGCTGAGTAAAGATATGTGGGCGCTAAACAGGAGTCATCGATGGGCATGATTCATTTGAAACTTCCAAATTTTATGACATGTTTTCAGACATTTGGTTTGATAGACATGCAGGATTTGCCAGACCGTAAGAAATTTTGCCAGTCTAAACATGTTTAAGAAGAAACGGACTGAACAAATGGCTGGATATTTGATCCGATATAATTCTCAAGTGGTAGGTTTAATGGATAATGCCTGCCGGTGAGTCCTGCTCGGTGTTGACGCTATACAAGAAGTTTTTTGTTTAGTGAATTCACTTGTTTGGGAAAATCTGTACACTAGGAACAATTCTCAAACATGCATCAACTGGTGGGTATTCTTTGAAAATCTGATGTCTCAAAGCAAAAAGACCAAATAGTGCAGAAGCAACACCAAACTGGAGTCATCGGTGGACATTATCCATTAAAATTCTGTTGCTCAGGACCGAATTTTTTCAGGAAGTCTGCAATTTGAACACTGATAACTGTAGCTTTTGTGACATGAGATGGGTTATAAGGCAGTCTGTTTTCAGTTACTCATGTATGTGGCAGGTACTATAAGTAGGTGGCAAATCCTCTTAATGCAAGTGTATTTTTTTCACAGGGCGGAGCTACCGGTGGGTTATTGACAAGTTATGGTCAGGACCAGATGTACATGTTAGGACGGCGACTGCGGAAAGAATACATAGAAAACATCAATTTTATAGACTCATTTGACCCTAATTTGGTAAAGTATGTTTGTTGGTTTTATATATATATATCGTTATTAGCAACTATAAATTTGTATATCTACATGTATTTTCCTTTTTTCACACAAATTCTGTTTTGTTTTTCAAACTTTAATCTGGATTTTCATTTTTCTCTACTGTATGGTTATGAGCTTTAATTTTCCTGATTTTCTCTTAAAAATGTGCAATACTAGAATTTACAATGACATGTTAGGGATGAGACAAACTTAGCAAACAGTGATTGCCTCCAGTGGTCATGAAGTTTGTGGATGTAATTATACCCCTGCAAAAAAAGTTTTGGGGTATATACAATGTAGGAATGACCCTGTCTGCCGTTTGTCCACATACATTGTTAGTGTATTTCCTCCTAAACTGTTCAGTGGATTTCAATAAATCTTTGCATGAAGATTAGGCACAATGTGTAGATTTGCAAAAAAGAAATAAATTTCATCTAGACTCATTTCAAGGGCAGATATTCCATGGGAGAGTGGGGGTATCTTTTGAGTTATGCACACACTTTATCTTGTTAAGCCAAAATGCAAATTGTAAACTTTTCCAATGTTTTTCTCTCAGTGTTTTGAGTCACATAAAAATGAGTGTTGTCTGTTTATTTTACTGTAATTGCAACAAATTTTTATTTTACCACTTATAAAATAGCCCAAATAGGAATGGATTACTTTTAAAGTATGCAGGTTGGTAAATTATGAACCAAATATCCAATGGGTAAATAAGAAAAAAAAAGAAATCCTGTTTGACAAATGTTTTGTCTAATCAGCTCTGAACTAATTCTCCTCAGAAGTGATCTCTCTTCATCTTATTGTCTCTTGTTTTTTTATTGTCTGTCTATGTATCGATTTCAAAAGTTAAATCTTATACAATATAAAAAGGGGGATATGGTGTAAATATTCATGACACAAAAAACCTCAAATATACAAGTAAATTCCGAGCAAAGGAACAGCGCTTTGTTTGCTGTTCTTCATCTCAAAGTCACAGTGAGGCCTTCAACACAGAGTAAAAACTCGCACCTCACAGTAAGTTCAAGACGGCCCCTAGCACCTTTGGTTGTTCAAACCAAGATGTATGTTTGTGTATATATCAGGGGACGGCAGCATCTTAATAAGACATCTAAGAAGCAGTTGCTTCCACTAGGCTATAAACAAGGGTAAAATCCCACTCATTGTGGACCGCTCAATTCATATTTGTTCTGTATTATTTTGTTCTTGGCTGCAGTGTTGTACTCATTTGTTTCACATTCCCAATTTTGTACTCAGCTGCCCTTTTTGTTCTTGTTTGATTCACATTTCACATTCAAGACGAAGAGCATATTAAAAGACCAATAAAATGAGGTCAAACAATAAAATAGTCTCTGTAGGAATAAATGAGTATATATTAGTTAGTGATTAGGTACTAGAAATTGATTTTATTTAATTACCCTGGTACATGTTTTATCAAAGCACTTTTGTTGAGGAGGGACAAAAAATGTTGCTGCAGTTTAAAGTAGCTTTAAAAATACATTGGACAGTGAAGAAACCATTTAAAAACAGTACTGGGAACTTTTATTATAAATTAAATGCATGGGAATGTCAAAAGTCAGACCTCTGTGAACTATCCCACAAGTTATTAGTATTATTGATCAGTTAGGACCAAAGTTAACAACATTAAAATAGTGTTCCTTTGATGGTTTTAATTTCTACATGTTTTTAGTACATCAATTATATTTGTACTGAGAATACTTTGTGTTATGAACTTAAGTTAAACCACAGTGTGATGCAGCATTAAATTAACATTCATAAAATTTCTTTATTCCTTTTATTTTCCTGGTGAAATACAAAAAATGTGAAGGTATAAAGCATTTACAAAAGCTTTATCGACATGTGCAGTTTTTTTTCTGCTATTTAAAAGAGATCTTCTTTATATATGAATTCTTATTCCAAAATGAATAAGTCAGGAATTGTGGTCATAGGTTTGTCTTCGTGTTTAATATTTCACAAGGAGTTGTCTTCTGCCCTTGTTGAAAGCCTTGTGTAGACCTTTAGATTTATAAAATATCCTGGTTTTCTCGTGGTTGGAATGCAGTGTCTAAAGTTGAATTATTTGGTCTATGCTTCAGATAAGAGCTACACACTTAGATGATAAGGACCCGTCAAAAATTTGTCAGCACTTTAAAAAAATCAAATGATCATTTTTGTACTCGGCCAATCCCATGTACATGGTATATTTGTACAACAAAAAAATTGCTTATTTCTTTTATGATAAAGCAAAGCTTTAGAAAGGTTAAAACCCTTGTAATGGTAATTGATATCAGAATAGTAGATTAATTACAGAAGGGAGTCTTTTGTTTCTTCAATTCACAAAAGAAAAGAACAGAAAAAAAAGAAAATTTTGTTTCTTCAGATCATTGAAAGTGATAGCATATTAGGAAAAAACTTTCTGTGTTAATGAACAAAAACCTTCTTTGTTCTCATAGGAAATGTGAAATGTTGATGGAAATAATTTGTTTTCTATTTTTGTGATATTTAGAGGTAATTTTTTGAGGTACAATTTTTAGTCAATATCAGTTTATACATGTTCATTAGACCTTGTAGAAATCATGTCTGACTTGTGTGTAATTAGGGAAATATCATATTTCATTCATTGTTTGGCAGATTAAAAAACATGAACAATGTCATTGTGAACATTTGATTAAGAAACCCTAGATGGATTTTTTTGTTTTGTCTGGGACTGGATGAGAACAAAAGAGTCAAATTATGTATTTTATGAACTATGGGTTATTGATTAGAAGATTCTGTCCCAGGATAATGACTTCTATAGGTGGTGATTGACCTTTGAGAAATCAAACAAATCTTTTAACTTTTTAAATATTTATATTGTACCATGTTGTATATTTAATTGGCATATAACTCCTGCTTCGAATTTCAAAATTGTAGGCATTGTTGTGGCATTAAAGGTTTTCTTGGGTCTAAATGAGAGCATGTTGAATTTGAGGTTGTGGTTATATTTTTCCAATAATATACAAACCTGGTAACAAAATAATTTGTAATAATTACACAAATCAGGTTTTGGTCATAAAATAATGTAGAAGGCACCAGGAGAACTGTACAACTGGACATTCATATGTCAAAATTTCTGTTGTTTGTTTCTGTTATAAGATATTGCAAAAAAAATCTTGTTCAGAAAATACATGTATAAGTAAAATCCTATGTAATTAAAATGATCATTTTAAACTGTAGACCTCCTTTAAGTTGAACTAACAGAACCTCGAGTATTGAACATGATATTGTAAAATATACTAGTAAGCCCACCTCCATGTCATAATTTGTCATTCCACAATGACAAAGCTTTCTCCAGAAAAGTAGGTTTGTTGAACAGAATTTAAGTGGCATTTGTGATTTTTAAATATTGGTAACTATTTTTGGTTCAAGATAAAAAAATTTCATAAAAACCTGATGTTTAAATTGTTGGTTCATGATAGATTAATGAGACACTTAGGTGAAAATGGTAACAAGGTTTTGATCCACTTTCCTGCTATTGATTAATATGTATGTTAGAAAATTAAGTGCCTGTTTAAGTGAGATGGTGTTTACATAACTAGGTCAGTGCTCTATAGACTGGGTCAATGTAACCTTATCTGGAAGGTTCACCACAGGACAAGTTGTAGGTTACTAAACTTGTAAATATGATCTCAACATGGGTCTCTGTCTGTGATGTTCAGTGAACTCTACATCTGTTGATGTTTATCTGTTTATACTGAAACCAGACAACTATATGATTTCCATGATTTGGTATCTCTTTAAAGGAAAATTTTCAGTTGTATATATTTTGAACAGTTGTTTCATGACATAACATATTTACACACACAAAGCTCATCCTCAATATATGGCCTAGTAGTTGGAAATCAAGTTTGGGATTGTTTTCTTAATAAGGGGCAGGACTTTAAATAGGCGGCTTATCTGAAAAAGTAGGAGGCTCCTCAGTTCACCGACACCTAATATTTTTTTCATTGCATATATATTTTGTCACTGACGTATCCAGCACTGTCGATTTTTGCTGGCTATGGCTACTTTTGAAAGCTCTGTAGGGGTTCATTACATATTTATTTTGTATCTTAGTAGGTGCTAGTAAAATAAATGACTTCCTCAACAGAAGTACAGTTTTTAATTCATTAATTTTTATTTAAATGTCCTTTGAAGCAATACTTAGATAATTGATAGAATTCATAAACTACATGGATATTAAGCACCACCCAAGAGAAAAAAATATTTAGAATAGACTTGTCTAGTCAATACACAGGGTAGAACTATAGAGATTTATTGATTTGTGGGGTCATTGTACACCTGATTAAGTCACCTGTAAACCTGTCAACCCTTATTTTACAGTGGTACACTCTAGGAACAGAGAAACTTTTGATATCATTGTTGTTGGAAGGGGAGTATCATTGTTGTCTAAAAGGGATTGAGTGTTAGCAGATGTTATAGGTCAAACAAAACTGAAAACAGCTGACTTAGTGTCTTTATCAGATCCCAGTCAAAAATAAATCTGAATGAGACAGAATTCACACTAGCATCTGGTGTTTTCACTATGTTCTGAAATATATAATAGATATGTTTTATTTTCATTAAATACTGCAAGCCTTTGATATCCAACATTAAGGTGGGGCAATAGGGCATGTAAGACCTGCAGAGCAAGGCAAAAACATTTTGGTATTTTTCTCAAATTCAAGGACACTATATGATTTTTTCACTTTGGATTGGTGGGATGCTGACCCCCCCTCCCCACACACACTTGCAAAAATTAATTTGTACCAGGCCAGCACTCTGTCATCTTTAGCTTGACTTTTAAAAACTCTTGTGTACACCAAATGATTTATAGAACATTTTTCTTCATTTGTGATTATGTTGTTTTTTGAGGAATAGTTTATAAAATCTTGTTTTTGTTTTTTTCAGCTTGACCTGATCACAGATCTCTTAGGTACACCGAGTGATTCAGCAATGAGAACATCTTGTGAAGGGGCGAGGGCTCACATTAGACGTATGGCACACAAACCACCGTCATTAGCTGCTTTATACACATTATCTAATCAAGCCACACATGAAGCTGTCCATTTACTCTGCCGAATGTTAGTCTTTGATCCAGTAAGTCTTATTTAACAAAATTACAGTGAAACCTATCTAAACTGAACACCTTTAAGACTCAAGAATTTGTTCGGTTTAGAAGGATTTCAGATTGGACAGGTTTTCTTTGCCTAGATTCCTTAAGCTTGGGTAAAAAAATGAGGCTCGGTTTACACAGGTTTCCAGTTTTCACAGGGTTCAGTTTAGACAGGTTTCACTGTACATAATTTAACCTTTATTTTCTTGACTGTTTCACAATGCATAAGATTAAGATAGAAAAAAAAAGATATGGTATTATTGTCCATGAGACAGCCATCAAAAACTTGTAAATTACAAACATCTACAGGTTGTCCTTATCACATTGTAAGGCCTTCAATAATGGACACATATCCACACCCTATGGCAAGCTGTAATAGGCTCCCAAAATAAAAATGATGATATTCACATGCAACAACTAACGGCCACATAAGTGTACAATGTAAAACAAGTAACATTTAAACATAAAAATAGCAACATCCACCGGATTACAGTGGTTCAAGTGCATTGTAAAACTTTCACCTGCACCATGCTGTGCTTTACCCTAATGGAATTCACCCGCCGATCACTCCCGTTTGGTGTCGCCACTGCACTATCAGGTATTTTTATATTGTGACGTCCGATTTTTCGGGAAAACGTATCGTATGACGCATGTTTGTTGATTGTACAGAATGCGTGAATTTTCCCTTACTCGCAACGTCACAAAGTAAAAACCTCTTAGTACAGCAGCGACACCAAGTGAAGGGTGAAGTCCATTATAACCAATTTAATTTCTGAAAGGGACTTGCCAGGTGACAATTCCACCAAAAATTGGTTCCAATTTACGACCTAGTGACAATTCCAATTTAGGACCTAGTGACAATTCCACCAAAAATTGGTTTGTATGTAAGATTGTAAAGTAATTTATATTTTTCAGGAAAAACGAATAAAAGCTACCGATGCATTAGCTCATCCATACCTTGATGAAGGGAGGTTACGATATCATGCATGCATGTGTAAATGTTGTTACAGTACTAACTCAGGGCGTCGTTATACCTCCGATTTTGAACCCACATGTCCACAGCCTTTTAGTTATGGGTTTGAAGATAGTCTCACATCTTGTCATCGAGTCAAAGGTAATTATGATTTTTCTTGATCTTTTGAAAATTGTTTATAGATATGAAATTTATTTCACTTATTTGCATTTATTTAATCAATGATCATATTTTTTCTCATTAAAAATGTCTGTACTCAGTCAGTCAGGGTTTACTACTTTTAAACGTAAAATATATTTGTAAATTAACAGTACTGCAAGAAAGCTGCTTTCATTTCCTGAATAAACTGCACTGATTTGAAAAGTTGAATATAAAAATGCAATATTTGAAATATTAAAAAAATGTTTGGGATTGAAAAGTTTATCCAACAGAGTTTGCAAATGAAGAAAAAATTTTATGGATTTGCTATCAGTTTTGGCACCAGAAAAGAAATATGGTAGTTTGTGTGCACATCATTTACTAAATACTGTCAGATTTGCTTGAAGGTTAGATAAAGTCAGAATTTATTAGATTAGCAGTTGGTTGATTGAAATACCAGGTCATTGTGTGGATAATTATTATTGAACTGTGGTCAGCAATCACAGAAATTAACAAAGGGAAGTAACTTAGACTGACCAATAATTTTTTATATAAAGAGAAGTAATCCAACATCATTTTGCATTTTTTTTTCCAGAAAAATTACACAAGTTTATATTAGAACAGCAAAAGAATAATGAAGTTCCATTATGTCTCAATCCAAATTCAATATCATTCAAAACTTTTGCAAGGTGAGTAAACACAATTTGAATGCAGATAAAAGTTGGCAAAATTTGCAAATGAACAGAAAAAAGAGTAATAGATATGAAAAGTTTAGCTATGACTTCATTTTTCAGCAGATTTGTAGTATTAGCAGAAATTATCAAGATATTACATGTTTATCTTTTTATTTGAAAATTTTGCTAACTGGCAATATTTATATTGTATATATATATTCTTCTTTTAGAGGAAATATGGTTTTCTGGTCCTTGCTAGAAGTTTATTTTCTTCTCTGTCTCACTCAATAGGACATTTTCATAGGAGTTAAGTTTTGCATAGATGCTCCATATACTTTGATCCTCTATATGTGTATTTTTTTTATTGTCATCCAATTTAAACAGATATTTCATTTGACACATTTGTATCTTTTGTGCATGAAAATTTCTTGCAGGAAAGCATTAAAAAATAATAATGAAATAAAACCACTTGCATTGTTTTTTGGAGAAAGTTATGCCATCTTTGTGCAAGAAGAAATAGTAAAAAAAAACTCAGTGGATAAAATTATCGTTATAGATCTGTTTACAAGTCTTATCTTAAATGCTTTTAAAAATGTGATATGAAGCATAATTTCTTTCTTTGCTGGGTGATATTATTAGCTAATTTAGTGGTAGAGAAAAAGTAAATGAATGATTTAAATTCATTTGAAAAAGAAAATTCATATATCTAACTGCTGTTTTTCTGTTAAATTTATAGACCACCGATAGCAGGGAACATGGGGTCCCTAAAGACTGGGCAGTTAATTTAAAATGTGAGGAAAAAAAGAATATTTCAACCAAATTTGATGCTTTACCTCTGCAGCTTTTTTGCACTATACACAAGAGCTTTCATTTTTTTCTTTGAATGAATTTATATGTTTTATTGTTTTTTTCTGTTTATTTGATTTCAAATAAATATTTTGGCTTTTTACTGCAGCTTAAAACATTTATAACTTAAGATAATAAATCATTTAAATGCATTTCTGGAAGTTGCTGAATTTGTTACACTTATACTTAATTTGGTAATAACAGTTTCTTACAACACAGCTGACATATTTAATTTTACATAGGACATGGAGAAAAAGCATTATTGAATTACCTTATAGTTAGCAATTTTGATAACCATTACCAAATTCATTAACAAATTCAGTAATTTTCAGAACTGAGATTGGCTTCCATATTTATAAAGTAAACTACTTTACAAGCTGTATTGAGGCATTACAGTAATCAGATGACATACACAGCACTAGTCCAATAGCCCGATCACAAATACCCTGAATTTGTCCCATCAATGCTTCAAACATCTGAAAGTCTGTAAATCTATCTTAAATTTTACAACAGAAACTTGTTTTTACACTCTGTCCTTGTGAAGACTGAAAAAATAGCATTAGCTTCTCTTTGCCTCCTATGTCAATTTCTTGCTTCAAAATTAACATATAAATATGGCAAAATTAAACATTTTATTCGAACGTTGCTTGATATGGTGAAAAAAAAAGACATTTTATTCTTCTTTCTCTATGAATTGGGAAAAACCACCTTAGAAACTGATATATTTGCATTGTCAAAACACTTGAGCCTGAATTTAAATCCAGGAATATCCAGTTGCACAAGTTGTCTCCCTTATTCACATATTTCCCTATGCAGTTATCTTCCCAACTCTCGCAAAATGTATAAATATTAAATTATTTTCAATGAATTTTAATAAGGTGTCTTTGTATCACTGGAATGTATGTCAAAAGTGGAATTTGGAATGCAAATTTATAAATTTTACTACTAAAATAAATTATTTGTTATGATTGGTTATCAAGAGACAGAATGTGGTGTTTTGACATGATTTACGTTTGATGTGATACTTGTTGCATGGTTTTAAGCATATGTGATTTTTTTTTCTTCAAGTTTCTACAACTTTTAAAATTTGGCTGCATTTTTACATTTTTGATCATGTTACTTAACTTGGGTCTTACAACTTAGTTGTAAGAAAATCATAAATTTTTGTAATGCAAATTTTGAAATAAGATTTTGATGAGAAAAATTTCTTAAAATAACTATAGGTTTTCTTTAAATTTCTTAAGGACATGCTTCAGTTTCATGAAAGAATTCATTTTGTGGATTTTCTCAATTTTTTTCTAAAAGAAAATCTCAATTTGAGATGTTTTTTTGCAACTGAAGTAAGATCAGAAGTTAAGAAGAATTGTGACTTCAATGTTATGACAAAATAAATAAAATTTGGTTTATTTTATAATTTCAGTTCACAAGTAGCACAACCAGCAGAGCTTCCACCATCACCCCATGTGTGGGAATAAAACTTGACCAAGAAATCTCGCCTCATTCCAATACACATTCATACAGAGCACTGACCAATCAAAGCAATTGACACAACAGGAAGCAAAATCAATCAAGAGACTTGTTACAGCCAGCAGATATAATTTTTACATTGTTGTTTATTGTGTTGTAGTTGTAACATTGTGACAATCAAGAAGACAAATGAAAAAAAACAAATTGCTATATGAAAGTAGAATTTGCTTGCTCGAAGAAATCATCGGTAGTTGTTCCTGTCCATGTAACAGCCTGAAATCAACCTACACGTACATCAAACTAGTGAGACCATGACTGATCATAGTTTTGATTATTTTAGCATGTTTCCATTCTTGCTTACCAAGTGTTTGCATATTTTATAAAATTGTGAATAATACTTAATAAATAATATTAATTTGATGCTAAGGAGCATTTATCAAAGAGGTCATTGTCCTGAATGAATGTGTAGTACTGGTGCTCACCTTTTTATGTGTAAATATTTGATTGTAAATTGTACATTATCAAAACTTAACACTGTTTAACAGTCAAATTATATTGGACAGTCAGTTTATGAATATTATGTATTCAGCAGAGGATCAAAGTTTTACCTGTTAGTGGTCTAGGATTCCTTTTTCCCATTAACCGATGCATGTGAAATTTGGGTTAGGAAAAGTTAGGTACATAGTTATTTTTCCTTTGGCAAGTTGGAAACTTCATACGCAGTAGTCACTGATTGGTAGGAAAGTTGATTTTATATATATATAATTTCATAATCTTTTATTGATAAGTTAATGCTAATTTGAAAATTTACTACAATGCTCGGTAAGTCAAAATTTTTAAATTTTGAAATGTTAGACTTCACAAGCATTTTAAATAAGATAATTTAATTATATGAGTGAATAGATATTGGTTTAAAAACAAATTCGAAATATTTGAATCAGATGGAGAAATTTTGTCAAACTCTTCAATGAATGACAGACTAATGGAAACATGAGCTTTTGATTTTCATAAGTTTTACAAATGTACTTTGTTCTCCAGACCTGATAATGTAGTTGCAAGTATTATTCAAAGACTGCAGTTTACTTAAATTTTCAGTGCAGATTGTTTTAATGAAAGCATAATTGAAATGACAAATGACTTAAGAAAATCTGAAATGTGACTCTGGTTACATTGACATTTCCATAATTTTTTATGAACTGACTGTCTGTATTTTGTTGTTTTCATACTAAATCATGTGGTTTAACAAATTATCATACAGATCATGTCAACCTAGTTGTTTGCATTTTGTGCAAGATCTGTTATTGCAAGGGAAGGAACTCTTCCTTTTTGTCATCTCTGTTGTGTTGGATAGAAACAGCATCAGAATGCAGTCAAATTATATAACAGCATAAAATTATTTTATAGAAAAATGATAAGAGTGTTAGAGACAGACCATATTTTATGCACTCTGTAAGAGTTATAATGAAGTGATTGGAGTAGTATAGGCTATGCCTATTTACCAATATAATTCTATTCTTTTAAGAATAAACTATTTGAAGTGTTTTAATAAACATATCAAGTGATCAAGTTTTTTTGTTTTGAGATCGTTTTAACTTGTATTTTAAAAGGAAAGAAAAAAAATGAAAAGATGAAGTATTATGTATCTACAAAGCTTTCAGAGTTTGAAAAAAACAATCATAGAGAAAGAAACCAAGTGAATTTGACAATATCCTTCCACATTTAATCATCCAGATCTCTCTTTAGTAAAAAGCCATGTCTATTAGAAATGATCTCACAATTGTTTATGTAAATTAAGTGTGTGCACATTCATTGTGTAATTAAGGTGCATGTGTTGTATATCAGTATCTAATCTATTATTTGAGTCAGTATTTAGAAATCATTTTTTTTTACATATCTTTGTATAATAATTGCTGCCAAATAAGTTTGTCCATGTGTATTTTTCAGTTTTTCCATAGCTATTTTACTTTGTTCTAAATTTCTTTTATATCGGTTAAAATAGCAGACATGTTTTTTGCCTGTTTAAAGCGGGAATTCCACTGTTTGAGTGTGATTTTCCATCCTGATTCCTTAATTGTATGAATTTCAGCTCCCTGTAACTGATTTCCAGGGTTTTTCTTCTTGCTGCATTATGTCTGCAATAGTTCTATATTCAATTACTTTTTCAAAATGAAAGATTACATCTTATATACTTTTAATTTTATTTAAAACAAAATATTAACAATAATAGTAACAAGCTGGTTCAGTATCATAGTTTGAAAACAAAACATACTAGCCTAGCTTAAAATAATTTTAACAAAGAAGTAGTATGATTTTTTTTTTGAAAATATTTGCAAAATAGTTATGTAATAGAAATCTACTATTGAGTAATGAACTGAAAGTTTGGATACAAGTCCAGAAAATTTTAATTTGTAATTGTTATATGTTAAGTTCTCAGGGAAACACGAATGTTAAATATTTGAGAAAAGTTACGTAAATTAAGCTTTATGTTAAGGTATTCAGACAAAAATAAAAAATGACGGTAAAATATTTCTAGTTTAAAAATATGTACAAAATCATGATTTCTTTCATTAATTCTAAAAATTGTATTGTTCTGAATAGCAAATAATTTCCTGTTTTTAAAAGATTTGCTAGTGATTATTTTCCGAAATTTCCCAATCTTTTCCGATGTAATTACATTATTTCTTACATAAAATCTGGGTATTTTTAATAATGAGGTTTATTTTGGTTTGAATACCTGAAGTCATTTGACTTATGAAGCTGTACACTGAACACTAAATAAGATTTGTGGATTAGAACAAAAGCATCCTTTTGTTGTTATACAATAACAAGCCTAATCACACCATTGAAATCCCATCGAAGATTGCATAATTTATCATAATCATATTCTGTCAAGCCAAAACTTGTAATGAATTAAATGTTGAGTTTTAAACAATGCGTTCCAGCATCGATAAATGAATGGACAGATTATATGTTTGTAAAAATGAGAATTGTGTGTGCATTGCAAAAAACCTTGCAGCTTTATACAATTAATGAGTGCATGCAAATTTATACAAGTATTGGGTGCATGCAAAATGTCATCTTTTGATTACTTTTACTGTTTTAATTAAACTGACCAGTTTTAAAAAAAATCTGGACCAAGAACTAGATGTACATTTTTTTTTATCAATTTTAAATTAAATTAATTAACTAATTAACAAAGAAACAATGAATTTAGAGTTCAAAATTTATAACAACTCATTCCAAATATTTTTGTCTTGTGTACATATAAGTATTTTTTGTTACTAAGTGGATTGTTATAAATGTAAACATGCTTCTAGTGAACTAATGTTCACCAAATAAAATTGTCCTTGACAAAAGTTGAAATGTAGAGGACATTCAACCTTGAAGTATTTTGAATTATATGTCATAGAATACCAATTTATTGCCACAGTTAAAATTTCAAATTTGTGCATGTATTTAATCAAATTTGTGCAATAAACTTATTTTATAACAACGGGTCTGAAACATGCTTAGATCCAACAACTCTCAAAAAAATTTCCCATTACCCAGCTATATTAGGTTTTTGACATTGAAAAATATCTACAGAAATCAATTGTTTCGTTTATAAATATTGAAACTTAAGTGTAGTAACTTCATAAATATTATTTAACTGTAAACTTAAAATTTCAAAATACAATCATGTCTTATGATATGAAACAGTTTTTCCATTGCACCCTGAAAAAGATTTACATATTTTTTTTGGGAAATTTATTTAATGTTTTTAGTGAAATTTTAACTACAGCATTAGTCGTGGCAAAAATTGAATTCAGAAGTCATTTAATATGAAAATTTCTATCATGAAACTTCTATAAAAGTTCCACTTTTGTCATGACAAATTTGTTTTGGTGTAGTTTAGCAGTAAGTCGTTTGTGATATTTTTGAGTGGAAATGTATATATTTTAGATATGGTTGATGTTTATATATCAGTGTACTTGTGGTACCAGTTCTTTAATAGTTTTTTACACAAATTTTATATTAAATTCTACCATATATAATAAATTTTTGAATATTTTTGTCGTACCCTTTCCTTTTCATAACCATGAATTTTTGCTAAATGCACTGAAATAATCTCTTTTTGTTGTAAATTGTTGTGTTTGAACATTTGAGCTGCCTACAGAACTAGTCTTAACATTTAACATGTGTTTTATTGTGAAATATAATGGTGCTTTAAAATGGTCAAAATATGTGTCCTGCCTGATGAATATTTGCATTTTGTTTTAGTAGTATTTTTTCTGTTGCAGTAAAATTGCAGTAAAAGTTGTTTAAATAAAATTCATAAAACATTATTTTGCAAGAATATGGTATTTGTATTCAACAGAAAGAAATATATAAAATATTTGCTGATATCTTGTTGAGTTATAATAAAGATGTCTGGAAAGTTTTTGTGAAAAGGGACAGTTAAACATGAGAATTGTTGTCGTATATTTTTTATATTACAATCAAATAAAGTGTCTTGTATAGTGAGGTAAAACTATATTTATTTATAGACTTAAGATAACATGATATGAACTGGTACCTTGACCTGAGTCTGTGCAATGATATTGTGAAATAATTGATATTAAACAACCAAAAACAGATAAATTGCAAAATATATTTATTAAAATTTGTTATTTCTAATCCTTTAGGATGAGCACAGGAAGATCATGTCCAGATATGGTTTTTTTTTTTAAATCAAATACAAATTTTATATTCGAAAATGTTTAGCTTGTAGTGAAATTGACAGTGAAGAGTAATGTATCTTCTTAATTGATCATCCTAACCAAATTGTATAGCACCATATAAATACAGTCTTCCTGTGAATTATGTTGTGTTATTTAAGTACATTTACCTTAGTTATAAACTAAAGCTGTATAAAATAGGCTATCCCTCACTACATTTTTTGAGGGTTATTTATTGTGTGTTGGGTAAACTGTAGGTAACTATAGAAACAGTTTCTAGGTGATATTTGAGTGAATAAATGAGCATTGATTGAATGTTTTGTCTGTTTACATGTATTTATGGAAAAGTGAAATAAAATGATAAAAGTAATAAAAAAGTGAAAAAAGTATGCATGTTCGTATTTTATTTTTAAGACATTTGTTTTTTCATAAATGATTTAAATTCATATCAATTTAAAAAAAAACAGAAAAATTTTTTGTGTTGTAATGGGCATATGTCGTTTTAATTGGTCAGATGCATCTTGACCAAGTGGACTAGAAATATCAATGGTTCCTCATTTCAAATTAGTTGGACAACAAACAGGGCAAACCCACAAAAATCTAATTTCTGATTGGCCTAAATCTACAGAAACTAAAAAGACAAACTAGAAGCAAAAGCTAGAATAAGCCTTGGATGTTATTTTCCAAAATGTGGCTAGCTTTATATAAAAATAGGAGATGTGGCATGATTGTTCATGAGACAGCCGTCCACCAAATGACAGAAGAATTTAAACTTCGACAGATCCCATTACGGCCTTCAACAATGAATCAGAGTCCATACCATAATTGTAGCTGTAAAAGGACCCGAAATACAAATTGTCAAAAACTATACATAAAACACGACAATCGAACTAATTGATTGCAAAATGGCGAACAAATGACTAATTACACAACGACAAACACTGGACTACAGGTTCCTGGCTTGGGACAGGCAAATAAGAATGTGGCAGGGTTAAACCCGTTGGTGAGCGCTCAATGCTCAACCTAACCTGGGACACTGGTGCAATAAAAACACACTATAAAAATCGGTTGAAATGGATTTAACACTTAACAAAAGTATAAACCTCAAAAGAGTATTTGCAGTTGCTGTCTGCTAGTTAAAAACCCAAAGGAAACCAGGTTTTCCTTTACTATGGTGTCAATATAAGCAGGTCCAATTGAATTTAGTGTAAATATCATTAGAGTCAAAGAAAACTGCCTATATAAAAAATATATAGAGAGGAAGTAGAAAATGTTATAAAAAGTATAATAATCTGTTTAGTTCGGATTAGGCTATTAACAAGAAAGTCAATATCAGTACCAATAAAAACCATATTAAGATTGTATAATAATGCTGTGATGATATCCTTTACGGATAAGTTTAAGATGAATTTAAAGCCCATGTGGGGAAAAAAATATATATGTAAAGCTATTCATTAAACACGATAATTGACCTTATTTATTGAAAATGTCAAACAAATAACAATAATTGAATAATTTAACAAAGACAGCCACTGGACTACAAATTCCTAGTTTGGGACAGGCACATTTAGTATGTGGCAGGATTGAAATAGTATGGGAGCGCTCAGCCCTCCCCTAACTTGGGACAGTAGTTTGACAAAACAGCAATGAAAAAACGATAAAAATCGGTTGAAATGGATTTAAAATTGAGGTCCATACTGAAAACCAACAACAAATACAATTAAAACTAATATATAATACAATTCTTCACTTAATAATTTGTCAGTTATACAGGAATTGCATTCATTAAAATATGAAACGTCGCTACAAACACGGACATAACGAACAAGCTGAGTAATAAATCCACTGTAAGAATGAGCCAAAAGGAACGTCCCCGTCAAGGAAGAAAAAAAAAACAATTGGAAATGAGCAATCATTTCTCTTGTCGTAAACTTTGGAGGAAATTTATCTTGAAAAATATACACATCTAACTCCAGAAATAGGCATTTGAGGATATTATTATTGGTTTTATTCAAGGTTAATTCCGTTGGATACATCTTGGTAGTGTATAGGTAGAAAACTGAGCTTTCAACCGAAAAGGTATCATCTAGGAAGCGGTAGGCATTGTTAAAATTGTCAATCAAATCAGATCTAGAAGGATTGCTATGAGGTGATATTCATAACAGTAAAGAAAAAAAAAATCTTCTATTACAGAAGCATGATTTGTGCCCATTCGAATTCCTAAGACCTGTCTATAAATGTTATTGTCGAAACGGACGTGCTTACCCTTTCAGTGCAACTAGCTGTACTACTATTCTGTCAAAAAGTTACAATGAAGTCTTAGTTTTCGTCCTTTTTGTTTTCGTTTGCCTTTTCGTTTAGTTCGAATTTGTCTTATGGCATTACGAATATATCACCAAGGTATTCTACTCTGGACTTTAATCAATATCGCGCATACAAAGCGTGTAGGTGCCAAACAATTTATGATCAGACAACCAATCTTCAAACATAAATAACATTTTTTTCCACTTTCGATGTTCATACGTACTGTAATTTTACGTTTTGAATAATTTAAAAATGCAAACGATGTGACAATTTTAGCCTGTTTTGTAAACAAAATTTTTATGTTGCGCGACATGTTTGACTATTTTGAAACACTTGGGCCGACTAGTGAGACAGAAAAAGACAAGTCGATATTCGCTGCAACCTCAAGAAAAAAAAAAAAAAAAAAAAACAAGAAGTGACACGACAATAAAGCTCCAACACTATTCAAGAAACCTGCCGTCACGAGAAATGTGTCCGCCATTCACGAAATAGTTACATAATTGTTGTTCTAGCCGAAAAACCTCAAAGAACATTTTATTTGCTTATAAAACATGAACTTGATTGCTTGATAAAAGCGCTTAACATCAAAGTCACATCTGTTATCCAACATATATGCCTACTACAGTTTCTAAACAAGGTACACTTTTTAAAGAAAGTGTTGTCCTTTCCTTGTTAACCACTATTTAGTTCTGTATTCGTTTGGCATTGACAACAAAGAAGACGAGTTTATAATAGCTTCTTTATTCTTGTTCCCAAACACTACACAAGTGTCCATATAAAGAAAAATACATAGCGATTTCTTTCGGGTTCTTCTCTAAATTACCTATGAATTTATTGTCAACGTCAAGCAAGGCCCTCAAAAGTGCTGTGATAAAGCGTACTCCACAAGCGGTGACAATCAAACGTGGATATTAAAAATCTCACAAGATCTACTTCAATACCTCAAATCCGATTCTTTCACATTTTGTACAAGTATTCAAATGTTTGACTTCTCCACCCTTTATACCAATGATTCCGCATTCACAACTTCAAGGACAATCTTATGAAATTGGTACATAAGTGTTTTGTGATTCAAAATAGGAATCAAAATTTAAGTTTTTATTCTAGGTAAAAAGATGTGTTATTCGTAAGAGAATTCGCTGTTTTTCTTATAAATCCAGTGAAGATGATAAATCTTAAAATACTGGATTTTCGTATTGCCAACATTTTTAAGAATTTGTTGGACGAGTTTTAGACCGTTGGCATTCCAGCCCCCACCAGTCGACCCGATCTTGTATAGCTCAACTTTTTATGGACCTGTTACCGGTAATGCAACAATAAGTTGACCTTTTCTTGGATTGACGTTAACCCGGATTCCACGACGGGTGTTGAGCGCAAGACAGAGAAAGCTAACACTTCCGGAGCACCTAATCACACTCCTTATTGTAAAGGTGTTCGTGGATTCCAAGCTTTGTTGTTTTTATGTTGTTTTATCTTCTAGCTTGTTTCAAATTTGTCTTGTCTATTAGAACTATGCATTGTTGATTTCTCACATAGGTATTCTAAACTGGAATTGCACTGGTATGAGGCAGAATTCATACAGAAACTTCTGTGAAATAACAAATAGATATACTTTTACTTTTCGATATATATTTTGTTTGTCATTGAACAATCCTACATTCATTGAGTATTTTACATAAATATATTAAAGCGAACTTGAAATTAAAGAGACCACACTCTTTTAAAAAATCTGCTTTATACTTGGATTCATTCCCCGAAGAAAAATAAAATAGTATGAAAATTTAGGAAGATTTAGCAAAAACTAAGTATAATTATCTGTCCAAATCTCCTTAGCAAAGATCATTAAAATCTTTGAAGACTTGACAAAGCTATTCATTTTTTTAATAAAAAATAACATTAGGATTAACCAATACTCAAGAGCAAAAACAAAAACTAAGTCCAATTATTTAACAAAATAAGGAGAAAATTCTAAATATTAATCAAATTCATATTTACATCATGAAGAAGCTTCTAAACAAATTTCATGAAAATCCATGAAGATTTGACATAGATATTTGAGTTTGAAAAACAAAAATTATCTGAGATTAAACCAGGTGTGGACGACGACTACGACGACAGATTTCGACTAATTTGTCTCGTCTTCAGCGACTTTCATCCCAGGCAAGACAAAAAAAACACACTTCTATGAGCAATGCTACCCCTTCAAAAACCGTTGTTAAAATCAGGTGGTCCACCAGAATAAGCAGTTCCTGCATCTTTTAAGTCACCCGCCGTATTATCCACATTCCAATCCGATAAAAGGGTATTGGGAAAGGCTTATAAATAGTATTGTATCTCGATCAGGATACAACTGGTGGAGATAGCGAATAGCTTGTTTAGATGTTACAGCCCATCTGTTGCGTTCACACTAGCGTTTTGATTGTGGCTTAACTTAATCCGGATTAAAATTGAAACGTAGAAATCAATAGACCAAAAGTAACGCTACCAATTATGACGTCAGATTTAATCAACATTTTGCGTTCACACTACAGTTTAA
>JARWCS010000006.1:1113053-1129703 GCA_034783895.1 Geukensia demissa | reverse complement strand
ATAGAGTCTTTGGAAAGCTCAGTCCTCCAGGGTAAGAAATAAGATCGTGACAAGTCTTTGAATTCGTGAAGCGAAGCTCGCGAGGTCTGAAAATCAGCCAATCAGCTGCTTAGATCAACTCGTTGATAATCGATTTTTTCTCACACTGGTTGGGAAGTGTGAAAACTTCATAAAAATTAGAGAAAATTTAATAATAAATGGAATATATGCCAGAAAAACACAATTCACATCTATTTTTGATTGTGCACTGCATTATTTCTCATTAAGCTGTTGCCATAAGTTGTTCACTAGATTTACTTGGGGCACGAAAAAAGTTGTATTTTTATCTTTCATCAAACAGATTGTTGACAAAATAGAAAAAAACTCCTGACTGTAAAATTTCACAATCATTGGCCCCAAAATAAAGGTATGAAAATCACTGTCAGTACATGGATCCTTGTTATGGGTCCTATACCATGAATTGCTTTTCAGTGAGTTATATGTCTGAAAAAGATATGTAGATAAAACTTTTCACGAGATATTCATGGTTTTCCAAAATTTTAAAGTTACCATTGAAAATTATTACAATTATTTAACTTCTGTCCATTTGTTTTACACATTTTGGTTGGAAGTAAACCAGGATTTCAAGGACATATTTTGCATTGAATAGAACAAGAAATCCATGTATTTGTTTTCATTTATCAGTAGCTTGAGTTATGTAACCTACTGTATTCAGTTTGTTTCTCAGATCAGTACTACAGAAATTTGATTTTGAATTTAAAACCTGAAGCAATTCCAATTGCAGAGGTTAATCTTATTGTCATACAATGTACAACATATATGTAACTTATGTAACAACCCATCAAACAAATGACTTAGTAGATCTGCGATGTTTTAAAAACATTTCATCTTCTTGTTATAGGTTTCATTCGTATGAGTATGTTGAGAAAATTGCAAAAGACATTCTTCAGAGGGTGAAATGTCGACCAAAACTTGGGATCATCTGTGGATCTGGCCTGGGAGGATTGGCTGATGAGGTCAAAGATCGAGAAATCATTAGTTATTTTGATATAGAAGGCTTCCCAGTCAGTACAGGTACTAAATATAATAGTTGGTAAAAAATCTGTAAGCTTTAAAATTCACTATATTTATTCCACATTGGTAATCTGGTGTAGTCTTATGACAGTATCTAACATGCTAAAAAACATTTAAAGAAATACAGTAAAAAAAGAGAGAGAACCCGAACTGTATTACAGATTGGTTGTGTAATGTTAAGTATTGTGATTGAGAAAAAAATAATGGTTAATCTTTTTGGTAGAAATTTAGTTTAAATAGAATTATATTCTATACTGTCATGGAAATACCAAACGGAATTTGAAGATACCAAAGGGGCAGACAGAAATCGGAAGTCGGAAGACAGACAAGACCAAACATATTCATTGAAAAACTAAAAGTTGGCAACATGTTTTGTTTGTTTGTTTGATTGGGGTTTAACGCCACTTTCAACAATATTATAGTCAAATCACGGCAGTCAGTTTTACTGGTGGAGGAATCCAGAGTACCCGGAGAGAACCACCGACCTTGGGCAGGTAACTGACAAACCTTATCACGTGCAATGCAAGTTAATCTCAACCCATCTCTTGTATGGTACAAAGTCAGGTGAGAACACACCCAGTATAGGTGATAGGCAAAAGTGATCTGTACAGGTAAGTTTAAATCAACTACCTAGACCACTCGGCCACCCAGGCCCCTTGATGGCAATTGTGTTGGTCAAGAAACTCCTGTGCTACATCAAAAATTTTAAATATTTCTAAAAGAATTAAAACTTTATTTCATAGAGAAGTATGATCACAAAAACAGTCACAGACATAAGTATTGACTTCAATGTTCACCATTTCCTGTCGCTTGCTCAAAGACAATAAATGCTTATGTTAAAGACAAAAAAGCCAAGGTCTCTTGAACATGCATATGGCGAACATTCAACAGTATATCAAAAATATTTGATACACCTTTTTAATTTATGTGGATTAATTCTGTTGTGTATATATGTAGTTCCAGGACATCAGGGGCAGTTTGTGTTTGGTAAGCTGGGTGACACCAAGGTGGTGATAATGCAGGGAAGAGTACATTATTACGAAGGATATCCTGTACACAAGGTATGTTTGAGTACATTGTATTGTAAACAGGTACCACCTACAAACAAATATGGCTGACTAACCTAAACTTAGTTTGTTTTAGGACATTTATGGGATTTTCATTAAAAAAAACTTTTTGTCTAAAATGGCTTGGTCATTTGGAACCAAAGTTAAATGAAATGGTTTCAGTGTTTACTTTGTCTTGGCAACTGTATACCAGGAGAGCTATTACATGCTCTAGTTTATTGTCATTTTGAAAATGTTCCTGCTTATTCTAAATCTTCAGCTACAACAGAAACACAATCTCAACTTCTTAAAGGCACACTGCCAAAATAAGGATAATTGTTGCCAATTCACCAAATATTTCTCTTTTCTTTCAAGCTATTGTAAATACAAATCCAATCCAGGCTCATCAAGACCCCATTTTCTGGATTTGACAACCAAAAAAACAACTTATGGGGATGATGGCAACATTTTTTAGGCCTAAATATTTGATGATCATGAAAGTTTGTTTTTCCATGTATTGAACACATGGTATATCACACTGGTGACTTACATGATACCAATAGACCACAGATAAACAATAAATCTAGTTAAAAAATAATGTAGCATTGGAAACTTTTATATTGACAGTTTTAAATAAAAACTTGTTTGCTTTATTTAAGGTTACATTACCAGTAAAGATTCTGAAGTTGATTGGAGTGACAACACTATTTATAACAAATGCTGCGGGTGGCATTAACCGGGACTACAATGTAGGGGATGTTATGATAATGAAGGACCATTTCAACATACCAGGATTCTCAGGGCTCAACCCACTAATTGGACCAAATGATGACAGGTACAATTTGAAAAAAATATTTATACTTCCAGAAATGCACAAAATCCTCCCAATTGCAAACATTTTAAGTAGTATCATAATGTGTTCTCCCTCTACAAAAAATCAGTCATTTTATTGGTGATATCTTTAATCAAGTAAGAGAGATAGAGCATTAGGACAACTAGGTGTAGATACATGATATGTATCTTTTTTAAAATACCACTTAGAAATGATGTACATGTCTGCATTTGCTTGCAAGAAGTCATACTTAATGACAATTAAAATTTTATATTTAATCTGTGTTAATTTTGATTAATATTTACATGTCAGAATATTTGAGTGACCAAAAATATCAGGGATATAAACTGATGAAGACAATTCCACGGTCTGATCAGAAAAGTGGCAGAAACACTGATTTTTATACCACCGCAAAAATTTGCGGTCATATGATGCTGTCGTCGGCATTGGCGTCGTTGACGTTGGCGTTTGTAGACAGGTTGGTTCCCGCACGATAACTTTTGTTCTAGTTAACCAATCCTTTTAATATTTTGGGACATTAATAATTGGTTCTAAATAAAGGTTGGTATCGATTTTGGGGGATCTAGCAAAAAAGTTGTAATAGCTATATGGTTTTATGTGATTATTAATAAAACAGCATCTTGACAATGAAAACTGCAAGAAAAATACAACATTACGATCACACAGGTAAATGGGTCTATTTTAATTGTCAGAATGACAGCAGTAAGTAAAATAATGGAGTGATCAAAAGAGTTTACCATGGTTAATCTGTCAGTGCACATTCTCTTTTATTTTAGATTTGGACCAAGATTTCCAGCATTGTCTAATGCCTATGATATAGGTCTACGTAATCTAGCCAAGAAATGTGCCAAAGAGTTAGGGTTTATGGACTTTATCAGGGAAGGTGTTTACTCCATGCTGACAGGACCATCTTATGAGACTGTGACAGAGTGCAGGTTCCTGCTGATGAGTGGTGTAGATGCTACAGGTATAAATATAAAAAAGGACTTCCAAGTGTACTGTCAAAGTTATAAGGCCTTCTGAGGTTAATAACACCCTTTACTAGCTTCCATGGTGGCAACCTTTTTTATAGCCCAGTAAGTAGAGCGGTCAACTACAATGCCATATTGTCATATTACACTATTGCTGTCATTCATGCAGTAGCTGGGTACTCAGTAGACAAGTCATGCTTTGCTGATTCAATGGCACTAAGCTAAAAAGCTAAGGTTTCAAAGTCTGCTTCAGTGGCACTAACCTAAAAAGCAAAGGTTATCAAAGTGGCCAATTTAAGGATTTGAAGAGAAAGAGGTCAAGTTCAACATTGATTTTCTATATGACAGTTTATTGTACAGCAGTTATATATTCCATGAATAGAAACAAAGCATGCAATAATGTCATATCAAGTTTCGGGAATAGTATTGTTATCACTTTGAAAAGAGTTACCTGTCACAACCAAGAAACAAGAATATCTGTTGCAGCTGGACCTTGTTTTACACAAGTCACTTTCATATGATTGAGCATTGATTTCGCATGGTCTATGGAGACTAAGAAATTGGTTATTACAGAAAATTGTTTTTCTGTAATAACTGTGCCATATTTGTTCATATGTTGATCCCAAATAATTACAAAAGACTTGCTCATAAACTTATCATTATAATTTTTTTTTATTTTGATTCAAAGTGAGGTTTTCACTTCCAATCATTTTCATACCCTGCAAACAAAATTTGGAGGGAGGATAAAGGAATCAAACTGTTTCTCTCTATCCGTCCAGACACCTTGTCAGTACTTCTTCCCTAAACTGTTCAATATATTGCACAATGAAACTTGACATGACATAACATAATATGTAGATATGCATATAGGAAGGAAATTCTAATGGCAAATAATTCACTCTGAAAAACTGGGATTGGCACCAGGAGTATTATTTGTGAGTATTGCTCACAGTTTGTCTTGTTTTGAGAGCATTTACATATGTTCACATAAAATGTAGAATGCTTGAAAAAACAAAGTACTAAATTTCTTTGTTGTTAAAATAGGGTCTACAGAAATACTTGAAATCCTGAAAAGTTCTGCAAAAAGAAAGTTAGAAAATCAAGGACTTGAAAGTGCTTGAAATATGAAAAATATCCCATTTAACTAGTTTAACCCCACCACATGTCTCATGTGTCTGTCCCAAGTCAGGAATTGTGGTTATAGGTTTGTCTTTGTGTTTATTGTTCTGTTAAATATACATTTTTGATAATATTCAAGTAGGACCAGCATATTTTAAGCACACACGATATTTTATTTGGGGCAGTTTAGAGCTTTTCACAAGGAGTGGAATTCCACCCTTGTTTAAGGCCTTGTGGAGAGTGTTTTTTTCGTGGTTGGAGTGCAGTCTCTCTGACATTTACCCCATATCTTTTCATTTTCATACTTGAAGGTCATTGAATATCAAATGTTTGATGACTGTACGATTTATTGTTTAACTTTTATAAAAGAAGCAGTCAATAAACTCACTAAATTCCATCTATTCTCCATTTATTGATGATATAGCGAAGTAAAAGGAAATCCCCTGTTCTAGAAAATGGCTCATTTCTCACAAATAGTTACAAATATAGTTTTAACTTGAACCCTGTTAAAATTTGCACAACATCTTAATCAACATATCTAATTATATTGTTGAAATAAGCAAAACTTTAATTAAGGTATTCGGACCATAATAAAAATGTTGGTCAAATATTTTCAAATTTTTAAATAATTTAGAGGAAAATGTGATTTCCTTCATTAATGAAAAACTAAAATGTTTCTGAAAAAGTATCTGCAAACTTGTTTTAGTTATCGAAAGATTAATAGTATTTTCCGAAATTTCTGAAATATTGCGTTACGGTTTTTTTAGAAAATCTGGGTATTTTCAATAATCACGTGGTCAATTATGGTTCGAATACCTTGATAGCCGGTACTGCACATTTACTGAAACTGTGTGATAGCCAAATCATTTGGTTATAGGCAGCAGATTTACATTAAATGTGTTGTTTTACTGTAGAAACACTGAGATAACAGAAATTTAATTATTTCTGTGGTATAATATGATGTTGTTACTTGAAATATAGAAATCAAAATAAAGGAGTAGATAGCCCATATAATAGTCCAGAATTCCTTATATTTTGTAATTACTCTATAAAGTGTGTATAGTGCTCTAAAATGCTTATATGCTTTTTAGTGTGCCTTGTTGAGGCATAATAGCAATTGATGCATGTCTTTTGGAGAGAGCCAGTTGCATATTAAAAATGATTTCTTCTTGTCTTAGGTTTGCAAAATTTTGTTCATTAACCTTTTTGTTTGCTTATATCTGCAAAACATGTATTTTTTGTAAACAAAACAAAATGTAGTAAAGAAGATGTTCTTCTGTAAATGTAATTGTTTTTATTTTATTCCAAATAGGAATGAGTACTGTGCCAGAGGCCATTGTTGCAGTGCATTGTGGGCTGAAAGTTTTTGGAATGTCACTGATCACCAACAAATGTATCATGGAGTATGATTGTAAAGACTATGCAAATCACGAAGAAGTTTTGGCCACAGCAAAAATGAGGAGCAAGGATGTAATGAGACTCATCACTAAAATGGCAGCTGAGGTGGATGTGTAGCTGGTTGTGTCTTTTTCTGCTAACACTGATGAGTGTTAATATAAAATCCACATTGTTATTTTTTACCTGTTAATTTTTTTGTTTACGATACAGAAAATTGTTGTTATACAGGGTTCTCACTAGGAATTTTTCATGGTGAGTCCTTGGACTCATCACTTTTTGAGATGGCGAGTCCCAAAATGTTTTGGAGAGGCCACAATATTTTCATTTCATACGGTATTGTGGTGGTTTCGAAGTGGTTTTTTTTACAGTTTAGCAATTCACTTGTTGTTTGACAACACAGTGCTAAGCAAGGATTTAGCTGTAAAATGTGCTAGATTAAAAGAAAGCCTTATCACCATACCGAGCTTGCTAGCAATGATTGTGGAAGAACCTTTTTTACAGATATTTAAGGATAATATTATTGTTGTCACATACTTTTGAGATGCATAAATTGATAGCTTTCAAGTAATTTAATTGTCTTTTGTGACGACTGAATTTTACCATGTGTCTTTGACGGTGTTTTTGATTTATTTTCTAGCTTGGCTTCCAAGAAAGAGGGTGTTTTGGATCCAACACATTACACTGAAATTCTCCTAAAATTCTATGGTCACCATCATGAATTGGTTGATCCATATGGTATCAGTGTATTTCAAGTAGTTATTGACTTGTTACCGTTAATACAATAAGTTGACCTCTTCTCTGATTGACTTTAACCCAGATTAGAGTTTAAGGATTCCATGACAGGTGTTGTGCGCAAGACACCTGATCTCACTCCTGTTTTGTAAAGCAGCACATTGATTCCAAGCCTTTGTTCCTTTGGTTTTTGTTTTATCTTTAGGTTTGTTTCAAATTTGTCATGTCTCTTTGAACTATGCTCTTTTGATCTCTCACATGGGAATTCTACACTGGACTGAACCTATCAAGGTCAGGACTTGTGGTTATTAGATAATCCATGTACAGGTTTTTCAATTCCTGTTCATTATCAGCATATTTATTTACATTTGGGTTTAACATGTACACTTGCCATTTGACCAGTACAATTTAAACTAAAGTTTCCACTCTATCTGTTGAAGGCCTTGCGGGGATTTCTAGAATTATAACTTCAGCTTCTTCTCAGAAAAGGTGCTGTCTCCTTGACATTAACTATATATATACACCTACACATATTTTACCAACTTATCATTTGGTGGCAATCTTAATCTGTCCACAAATCTGGTTACCACACTGGAACTTTCACCAAACATTTAACCCAATAGGAAATGTAAAAAAATACTTTTCTCCGATTGATTGATTGGTGCTTAACGCCCAGCAGCATTTCATGCATACCGGTATTCAGGATGAGAGCATATTAATGATGATCAATGAACCCTGCTTTGCACTAGGCCGGCATGCTGAGCCGGAGTTTTAACGTGCTAGCTCACAAAAGAAACAGTCCACAGGAAGATATGCCACTTTACCCAGACACATTATTCTGACTCTGGGCCAACCAGTCTTTGCTCTTACTCCTAAATGCTGCGTGCTTAGCGGAGAAGCAGAAAATACCAATTTTGAAGTCTTTAGTTTGACCTGGCCGGGGATCGAACCCAAGACCTTCCACACTCGAGGCGAGCACGCTAACCATTACACCACTGAGGCGGTTGACTTTTCTCTGACAACCGCAAACAGTTGGACTTTGGGTTCTATGGGACATATATTGTTGAGAGAGGAAAATGAAAACTGCAAGTCTAAGAACAGACAAAATCATGACCATCAGAACAGGGAATAGTTCATGACAAATTGGTCTGAAAGTGCCAATCTGAAGCTGAATTGAAAAACATTAGATCCACACCACGGACATGAATGTTAAGTACACAAGATGATTCCAGAGTTTGTAACATTTAATAACAAGATGTGTCAGCTTACAAAATGATATCACAATTATTACCATTACAATCTCATTACCCAAAACGTGAAGATTGTCAGAATACATTTACCATACAAGGAAATCCACCAAAAATGTCATTATTTATTCCACATTGCTGATTTTTTTTTTTCCAAAAATTTAAAAATAAAATACAAAAAAATTAATTCTACTGGAACTTTTGAATGAACTATATTAGTATAAACATAATAATATGTGTTGGATATTGATTTGTAAATTTTCTTATATGTAATAACCTTGGCTCTATTTTGAATGCATGCTTTTATTAAAATATAAGGATGAAAATAAAATAACAGAGTACAAAATGTTATCCTTGTTAAAATTTGATTGAGCAACAAAGCTTGCGAATAAGTTAAAGGAATGTATGTGATTGGGATGAACAAAATCTTAAATTATGTCTTCATTAACAGCAATTTATCAATCAATTATAATGACTTTCTCTTAAATCTGAATAAACATGTTTCATTATTCTATTAATTAAACCAGTTTGACATTGAAAAATAAATCCTTAATTTGATGTCAAATGTTGGAAAAAATAAAGATATATTCTCAAAAATATTAAAAAATAAAGATGCGGAATAAATGCTGAAAAGACAGCAATCCTTTATTCATTTATAAATAAATACTTTCAGTTGCATACAAAGTGCTTTTTGAAATTAACCTTAATCAGGTAAGATAGGGGCTGAAATATTGGAAGTCCAACTTAAAACTGCATGTCATTAAAAAACAAATGACCAGTCATTGAAAAAATGAACAGGATTTTAACTGGTCCAAATAGAGCATGCAATCTTGATCCATAAATTTAACAAGAAATCTTAATGGGCTTTCCTTATATATAAATTAAAACACTGCTGTATGGGTTCTGGAGATAAGATAAATTCAGAATTACAGTTTTGGGAAAATAAAGGCTACAATATGGTTGATTACCAGGAATTAAATTTACATAATTATTTAACTACTTTGTTTATTAACATACATATCTGCCCTATAATATATAATTACTGAATTCATTTTCTGCACCAACAGCATTTAACAAGCAGTCTGTAGTTATGAGAAAACTGAATTATAGAAGTGTGGATAACGTGGGAAAAATCAATAAAAAAAAATTTAAATTATATCAGAGTTCAAGAATTTCAAAATCGCCAAAATGAGTTTTTGACCCAAGTAGGAAAGAAAGAAAAAATTGATTTTAAAAAAGATCTGAGAAAAATCCAGATTTCCTGCAAAAACACTCCCCTTTGATCTCTATTATCATTTAATAGTTTGTTGTAAGAGTCTTTGGAGTAACCAGGTAATTGTAATCAAAAGCAAATCAAAATTGAAAAAAAAATGTGAAAAGAATGATGAAGCCTTTTTTTTAGGCCACATACCTCTCAAACAGTACAACATGATGAATGTTATTCATTTTGTCTGCTGTTTCAAGATGAATACAATGAAAGAAACCCAATCTAAAATGGATAAATGTCTAAATTACATCAAGATACATGAAAACCTCATTTGGCTCAAATCCCCAAAACAGTAGGGGCTAGATCCCCCAAAATTAACAAGACTGTATATTTTGTAATTGGAACATTGTACCAAATAATCAAAAGGATTGGTTAACTAGAAAAGAAACCTCCCTAAAGTCGGGTGGTGACAACTATGTGTTGTGCATTACCATTATACAACTGCAATTTTTGGAGGTTACATAATAATTTCATGTATTATTTCTTAATGTTGAACCTTTATTTTAGATTTATATTTATTCATTTTTGAGGTCATATAAAAATCATTTCTTAAAGATGAACCTTCAATTCAAATCAAGATATTAATTTGCATTTGTCAGGAATTTAATAAAGCAGATTTAATACTAAACCAGAGTATCAAATTTAAAACAAAGAACTTGCTCCTTCCCTGGACTATCCATCTACCATCTTTTGTAAGCATGACATATGTATAATGTTTTAAGCCTAAAAAAGGCATTAAAAATTTAAAATTATCAGTTGAGCTACATTATTAACTAAATTAAGTTCCACCATTCCCATTAGATGGACTCAACCAAGGTCAGATAATCAGAATTTCTGTCCTTGTCAACAAAAGTAGACATAAAAATCAACAAAAAGTATTTCTGAATCTTTTTATAAGTTAATAGACTAGATGTGATATACAACAAATTTTATACATGGGTTTATATAAGTAATTTAAATTATAACTTATTCTTTAAATAAATACATTTTGAAAAACATTCAAATGATTCATTTTGATACAGTGATTTAGTTTTTTACACAATGATTCAATTTTGTAAAAAAAAACTATTAACACAGTTTTGTCAGTGAAAAGCTAACAAATAACTGTTCTTAAAGCCTGTAAAAGAACTTTCACATTGACCTTATTTAACTGTTTCATTTTTATACCTTTTGTAATGTTAATATGCACAATAAAATAATGTTCATTGTGTTCTATGTATGAATTAAAAACTCAGTACCCAATACATGAAGTCCATGGTCCTTCTGTGCCAATTAACTTTTGATCCAAATTTTAAATTAATAATCAATAAAAGCAACCACAATATTAAACCCATGAATAAATAAATGAGTATACCATTACAAAAGTTAGAATTTTTATTATTAGTACATTTGTTTTCTGTCTGACCAAAAATAAATGTATCTCTGATTGGTCAATTAGAAGCAGCTGCAGCCAATGGTCTTTCATCTATGATCCCATTACATGGTAATTTATTTTGAAGACAATTGTAGCACTTGTAACAGACTCTTTCTTCTCCAACTAAATTTTGGTGTGGAATGGCGGAATACTTGTTACTGCAGTCATGGCAGAAGATATTCCCACAGTTCCTGTAAAAGAGAAAAAAACTGTTGACTTGACTAAAATTATCTTGGACACATAAAATTTAAAATTGTATGTCCAGAGTGGTCAGTGTATTTCAAAATGTTAAAACAATACATAAATTGTAAATTTCCAATACTTATATAGAACCATCTAGATAAGTTTTTCAGTGCCTGCATTTTTAATACACAGTAATATTTTGTCACAACCACATGGAACTGTTTATTGACCTCAAATCTATCCAACTGAATTGTGTGTTGAAACCTGCTTTGTACTAGACTGACACGCTGACCCTGATTTTTAACATAAAAACTCTGTAAGAAGACATGCCACTTTACCCAGACACATTTTTCTGACTCTGGGCCTTTGCTCTTACTCCTAAATGCTGCATGCTTAGTGAAGAAGCACCAAATAACAATTTTAATATCTTTGGTTGGAGATTCCTGTGGATTGAACCATTCCACACTCAAGGAAAGCACCACCAAGACAGTCCTGTGACGATTGGATATTGTTATATTCTCATCCCTTGCAACAATGCAACACTATCTTGATTGAATGTGACATTTCAGTCTCCAAAAAATAATATGAAAATTGCATTTTTAAATCAGCCTGGTAATATCTGATGTATTTTTGGTAAATGGCCATAACAGTTCAGCATGATAAATATATTTATTAACCTGCAATGATGTTTCCTTTTGACAATACCAAATGCTGTATTACAGCCTGCACAGTGTGTGACCACATAGTCTGGTACCCACTTGACAATTTTGGCATCCGACTCGTCTAACTGTTCCCAGCTCACATCGGAGGCATTACTACAACCACCTAAAGAATGCATCTCTCCATTGGAATCAGGTGACATCAATAACTGTAAAAAGTCAACAAAACACTAAACAATTTTTGTGAGAAACATTAAAAATTTATTGCAATTATTTTCATCTGACTTAATTATAATCTATACGACCAGACAACTAAATACTCAGAATTTTTGAATGTTTGCATGCTCCAAACACTGGTTAAGAGCTGTTTATACATTAAGAAAAGTGAATGATACAAAGTAAATGTCAAAGAGAATGTATCACATCTCTACAAAAGCTGCTTAAAGCTTAAACCAAGAGGTCTTACAGGAATACAGTTTTCAAAATAAATTTACATGTTACATTACACAAGGCACTGCAAAATACTTTTTTAAATCAACATTTAAGCCTGTGTTAGAATGCATCTATAAATATAAATAATTAAGTAAATGATTTTCTCCTATTCTTAGCTTGATTAAGCAGTTGGTTAAATTTTAGTAATATTTTTACCCACTGTTGTTTAAATTTCTGCGCAATCCAATTGATCCATTAAAAAATACTATCTCAAGCAAGAAGAACATTCTATAAAAAACTAGGTGCTTTAAAAGTACATTTTGGCCCCAAATTCGGAATTTCTCATATCTAAATTTTATTTTCATTAATTATGTCTTAAGGTATCAAAGTTTGAAAAAAATAGTATTTTTTATTACTGCAGCTGTGATATTGTGACATCACAATGATGTCATAATTAGTGGAATTTGACAATTTGAAAGAAATATGCAAAAAGTGCCATTTTTAGGACAGTTTTTCTTAAAATAAGATGCCTCCCCATTCTTCCACCAAAAAGATATTTATGTAACAAATGTATCTGGTCAATATACAATCATAGAATAAATATTTTATTGGTGGAAGGGTGGGGACATATTTAATTCAGTGAAAAACTATCACAAAAATCTGTCTTTTTGCCAAATTTTCAAAAATTTGTATGTTTAAGTAACTTATGTCTTCAAAATCCTGCATGTAAAGACAACATGTACATCTGATCTATTTCTAGGTTCAAATCTACCACCTGTGTACATTTATCTACAAATTTATGGCACTTGCATTAAAATATTGTGAAATTGAAAAATCTATAAAATATGGGACAAAGATAGGCCTTATAGCACCTACTCCTTTTTGTCTGTGACTCACTTTTAGAAAATTAAAGCATCATTCTTGGCATGTTTTAGAATTTTTCTGTACTGAAGGAGGGGTTATGGATTAGAGGAGTGTGTCTGACGAGGACAATGCAAGATGACATAAAACTTCTATGTGTCGCCCTGCTATACAGCAGTCGAACCAAAAATTGAGTTGTTCTTTTCAATTTTAACCTGTTTTACATAGAAGTGTTCCTATTGTATAGCAGTCAATGTGACAATAGATGTACTGGTAAGCCAGAATGTGTAGTAGATGTTTGCCATGGGGCCTTTTTGAGAAATTAAATTTACAAACAAAATCATGCATTGTTAGCAATTAAACATCATAGTACAGTCTAAAATAAGATATATTTTGGAATGAGCAGAGATGAATTCCTATATGCATATCTAAACACAGTGTCTTATGTTCAGGTAAACTTTCATTGAAATCCATTGGATGGTTTAGATGTGCTTACAAGGTATAGTATGTGGATAGACAGAGATGGTGATTCCTATTTATCTCCAAAACTTGGATTTCAGAAGTATAAAAAACCTTTCCATTCTCAATAATTAAACCTTGAGTTCTAAATTTAAAAGTTTAGCTTTTATCAAATTATGCTGTGTAAGGGAGAGATTCATTCCTAATCTACAACAAACCAATCTGCTTATTTTGTTCATCTTGTTCCAACTAATACATACCAAGTCATTCCTAAAATTTTCTAGCATACACCTTCCAGCACCGTTGCATGCTGAGGCGTGGTGTATCAGAGCAGTTTTTGCTTCGTTCAACTGAACAGTCAACAGCTGAATCTTTCGCTCATATTCAGAATTAATCTGCATAATTCTTTCTTGTACAGGATCACTAAATACTGTCAGTCCGTCCACATCTAAATGGCGACTAATACCACTTAACTGTCTGTGAATGTGAGACTCACTCGTAGACTGCAAATATAACAGTTACTTTATATCTTCATTTCTGCCTGATAAATGTCTGTTGTTATAAAATACTTTTAAAATTTGTTCATGTTGTTTTACCAAATTTTCTAAAATAGTATCCAATAGCTATTTTTAAAAAAAAATTCTAGCAATCTCAACTTGATCCATTTTCATGATTTTTGGGTAAAGATTCTTTTCAATCTTTAGACAACGGTTAATCCCCAAGGGAAACAGACATAGTTATTGTTCTAAGGAAAAAAACAAAGACATATTTTTGACATATCACATTCAGCAAATTAAATATGAGTGTATCAATAAACATTACAAACTAAGCATACAAATTTTACCTATCATTGTAAAAATATGCTATTTCAACATTGCAATTTGTATGTTTTGTCGATTTTTTAGTCCCACATTGAAATCTTAATCTTAAAGCATTGAAAACTTAAAAATGTATGAATAATCAATTTTTTTTGTTCAATTAGGAAATATATTACATTATTTAGTTTCAAATAAAATGTCAATAATCATAATAATAATCTGAACATGACATAAGATGTCACAGCTGTCATATTTAAGGTATTAACATCATGAACGTATTAACATCTGAAAAGATCAGGAAACTTCTGAAAATAATTTCAATTTATAGTAAATCTTATTATAATTTAAACAGGTTAACAGATGATTTTTTTCTATTCAGAAACTTTATATTTTTTAGAATTAATGAAGGAAATCACAACTTCCTCTAAACTGCTAAGATTAAAAACTATTTGACCACCATTTTTTTTATGGTCCGGATACCTTAAAACTTCTGCTCGTTCAAAATGACTGTCAAGCTTTGGTTGCTCAAACAATTTTTCAGTCTTATTGCATGTTTTAAACTTCAATAAATCAATCGAATGGAAGATTTTTCGTTGGTCACTTTGATGTTTATCAAAGCTGGACTATATTTCAAATGTCAGTAACAACAACTGTATATATATTGTCTTCCTAAGTCAGGTAACACTTACCTTGCTATCTGCCCCTGGTGTTGGGGGACCTGTAGAATTAGGAGTTCTGGAACTAACTGGAGTAGGATACAACTTATTTGGCGACACTGATCCGTTTGTCAACTGTTTTACACATCCATTGGTTTTGGATAACTTCAGGGAACTAGATTGATGTAACAAATATTGAAGATTACGAAGATTTTCAACCTCATTAGAACCTCTCAATTCAATACTGGAATTACTTATTTCACTAGTGCTTGTACTAATTGTTGAACTGCTCTCTAGAGATTTTAATTTGTCTATGGGTGTTTTGGCAGGGATTAAATTTTCTACACTCCTTGACACAACTTTAAGCCTTCCATTTATTTTTGACAAATCACTGTCATCTTCAACTAAAGTGTCTGTTGAGCTTTCAATTCCATTATTTTTATCACATAATGTTTTTTCGCTATTGTTTTTCACTAATGTCCTTGTCGGACTTCCACCACTTTCGTTGTCAGAATCAGAAATATTTCCATTCATATGACCATTCTGTACAATATTTTTACCTAAATTTTCATCACAATCTTTCGTCCGTTTAGAATGTCCATTAATTAAATTCTGATTGCCTAGACTGTCATCTTTATCTAGATTATTACTATCTCTATTTAAAAGTCCATTCTCTTCTTGTCCATTTTCTTTTGGAATACTATTTGGTACTTTGGAATCATTTAGTGTCAACTTGTCAGAATTGTCTGATATGTTTTGAGAACCTTTGTCCAAATCTTTGGTCAAATGAACTGTTGGGTCAAAGTTTTCTAAGGCTATGCTGGGATCACTTTTCCGTCGACTTGGACTAGGTACAGGGGCCTCCTGATTGGCCAACAGATTCTCACATGACCTTGTTTTATGTAAATTACAATTTCCACATGATGTATCCTCTGGTTTTTCCATAGACAAATCATCAGAACTTGTTTTAGAATTATTTGATAAATAAACTGATGCCCAGAGTTGTATACTCCTAACATTATATGAAGGATACAAGACCTGGAAGTAGAAAGGTGACATAGAAGTCATATATAGATACATTCTATGACTACAACTGAAATACAATTGAATCAGTATCCTTATTTTCTATCAAATAAATACAATTACTGTGGATTCATTTATTTTCGCTGGTATCAATTTTCATGGATAGAGAAAAAAAAACATTTCGTGGGTTACATAATTTCGTGGATTGCTGCCTTATAAAAAATAAAATAATGTTGAAATACTTAAATTCGTAGTTTAGTACATCAAAAATAGTCAAAATGATAATGACAGACCTTTTAATCATGCATTAACATTGTACAGTAAAGTGCTGATTTTACGTGCTTACATAAACAAAAGTCTAAATGATAACTGATGTGATTCTATGATATATAATTATTATTAGATTGCTAGATTAATTTTTCATGAAGTATAACATAG
>JARWCS010000006.1:1060487-1084654 GCA_034783895.1 Geukensia demissa | reverse complement strand
ATTTATTATTTTTGTTTTTAATTATTTCAGAGAATCGCAATGTTAGTACGCAATGTTAAGCAATGTACGAATACAAAAGAGTGAATAAAAACCGTCGAACTGAACGGCGCATACTCATTATTCTTTATTTGGACAGAAATCCTCAACAATTCTCAATTTTCTTATTCGCTTGGAGAACTTCACTCGGAAAACGGGTAGTTTGAAAGACGGAATATATTTCTAAAACGGACCTTTGTTTGTGAACCATGGCCAAGGAAAAACAAGACTTGGGCGAATTAAAACGGATCCGTGGATCAAAGTTAGCTTCACTTACAAGACTTTATAAAGACTTGGAGAAGAACATGTTATCTTATGAAAATTCGGAGAATGTAACTACTTTGTTTGAAAAATTGTGTGATCGTTATGAACAGTTTAAATCTGTACATTTAGAGTGCTTAGATGTATGCACGGACAGCAGTGTTATAGAACAGTTGGAAGTTAGTTTCGAAAGCTGCCTAAAGAATTTCGAGGAGTTCCGGGAAAGGATTTCTCAGTGGATGGCGGAAAAAAAGGCCCGAGAAGAGAAGATTCCCGATGAAGCGAGTTCTACAGTCAGCCGTGTGACTTCACGTTCTACGTTATCTTCCCGTTCTAGTGTTTCACAACTCAAGAGTGCTAAAGCAAAAAGACTTGTAGCGGAACACAAACTTAAGAAGTTAAAAGAAAAACAAGAACTTGAGAAAGCTCGCAATCAAATTGATATGAAACAGCAACTGTTGGAACAAGAGTCGGAAATTGAAGAAGCGAAAATTGAAGAATCCGTATGGATAGAAGCAGCGGCGGAAGAAGGATTGTTAGACAATAGCGAACCGCGCGAAGTACTGGAAAATAACACAGTGAATTATAGAGTACAAAATCGTAAGATGAATAATCAAGAAGAAGTGATCAACAACAACAGTGTACCAGTGAACTTTATTGAAGAAAGAAGATCAGATGTCGGTGTATCAAGTATAGAGACGGCGTTCCAGAGAATAGCATCAAGCTTACATGATGGGTTCAATCTTCCTAAACCTGAACTGTTTACTTTTAATGGTAATCCCATTGACTATTGTAAGTTCATTAAGAATTTTGAAACAAACATTGAAAGCAGAGTAAGTGATAATCAGCAAAGACTCAGTTATCTAATTCAGTATTGTGTTGGTGAAGCTAAGAGTAGTATAGAAGATTGTGTTTTGCTAGATTCTTATGAAGGTTACAAACGTGCAAAATCTATTTTGTACTCAAGATACGGTAGGCCGCACGTTATTGCTAGGACATATATTGATAAGTTAGTTTTCGGTGCTCAGATTAAAGCTTCAGATGTTGATGAATTATCAAAATTGTCATTAGAAATGCAAAAATGTGAGATGACATTAACAAAACTAGGGTTCAGTTCAGATATAGATAATTCAGAAAATTTAAGGCGCATTGTTAAACGACTGCCTATGCATATGAGAGTAAAATGGGTTGAGATAGCTCACTCTATTAATGAGTCTGGTAGGGAACCTAGATTTTCAGATTTGACGAAATTTGTAGATGAGAAATCTCGCATAGCTAGCTCCATGTATGGTTATGACTTATGTAAGGATAAATGTGATAAAGGTGTTACAAATAGCATAAATGGTAAGAATGCCAAGAAAAATGTCAAGGTAGTTACACTTAGTACTCAGAGTGAAAACAAAACAGAAAAGGTTGAAAAGAAACATACATGTATTTGCTGTTCAGGTACTTGTTTTGATTTAGTGTCATGTAGTAAATTTATATCTATGAGTTTAAATGACAGATACAAATTAGTTCGTAGATTTAAGTACTGTTATAATTGTTTAAAGGGTAAACATTTTTCACGTGAATGTAGAAAACCATCACAGTGTACTGTCTCTGAATGTACTGAAAAACATAATTTACTGCTACATAGTTGGGTTAAGCCCGATCACACAGCTACTGGGCCTTCTGTTCACTGTGCTGAAACTAAGGGTGCTTCTGTTAAAAATTGTTTAGGTATAATTCCGGTCAATGTTATGGGTGGGAACGGAAACTCTTGCCGAACATACGCATTATTGGATGACGGTGCCGACAAGACACTATGCGACGAGCGGTTGTTGAACGCCCTAAAAATCCCAAGCAAACCAGTCACCTTTAAGTTGTCTACAGTTAGTTCTGCAGATGGAGTAATTCACGGCAAAGAAGTTGATTTACATGTAAGTTCCGCCAATGGCGAAAATGACATTAATTTACGGAAAGTTTGGTCAGTAAAAACGCTCCCGATTTCAACGAGATCTGCCGTCAGAAACCAAGATATACAAAACTTACCATATTTATCGGACATACAAATACCAGATGTTGAATCCAAAGAAGTTATGTTGCTAATTGGTACGGACTCACCACTTGCTCATATTCCGTTGGAGGTTAGATCAGGCACCGGAAGTCAACCGTACGCAGTCCGTTCGCGCCTAGGTTGGGCTATTAGAGGACCTATACAAGATGTAAGCGGAACTGAGGAAGCAAATGTCCATTTCGGAGAATCAGGAGATGACATATTGCAGCAACAATTAGAGAGGATGTGGAAAACAGATTTTAATGACAGAGTTCAGGACGACAAGGTATGCATGTCAATAGAAGACAAAAAGGCGTTGAAGATAATGGACTCAACTTTGGAGTTTCAAGACGGACATTATACTTTAGGATTGCCATGGAGAAATAATAACAGTTCTTTACCAAATAACATAACCCTTGCCCAAGCTCGTTTGTATCAACTCAAGCGTAAGTTGTTACATGATGAAAAGTTACACGAGATGTACACAAAGACCGTCACAGAATATATTGATAAAGGGTATGCTAGAGAACTAAACAACACTGATGTGGATTCGAATACAGTATGGTACTTACCTCACCATCCAGTTACTAATGAAAATAAACCAGGAAAAGTACGTGTAGTGTTCGATTGCGCTGCAAAATATCAAGGAGTGTCCCTCAACAGTCAGCTTCTACAGGGACCTGATTTGATGAATAACTTGATAGGCGTAGTTATCAGATTCCGACAGGAGCGTATCGCCATTGCCGCTGATATTGAAGCGATGTTTCACCAAGTAAGGGTAAAAAAGGAAGATTGTGATGCTTTGCGTTTCCTTTGGTGGCCAAATGGACAACTAGACCAGGAACCTAAACATTATTGTATGCAGGTACATTTGTTTGGTGCTACGTCATCGCCGAGCTGCACAGCATACGCCTTGAAACAGACTGCAAAGGACAATGGCCACTTGTTTGAACCGGAAGTAGTGAAAACGGTACAAAATAATTTCTATGTTGATGATTGTTTGAAGTCTGTATCATCAGAAGATGGAGCAATACAACTTGCCAAAGACTTACAATCCATGATGAAAATGGGCGGTTTCAGACTCACAAAATGGATAAGCAATAGTAGAGCCGTATTGGAAACTATTCCGGAAGCTGAAAGAGCCCCGTCTGTAGTAGACTTGAATCCTGACGATAATTTGCCAAGTGAAAAAGCCTTAGGTATCATATGGGACATAAACGATGATATGATTAAATTCAGAGTTAAAATATCGGACAAACCTCTCACTAGACGCGGAATACTGTCTGTTGTCAGCTCTATTTTTGACCCGATCGGACTTCTTTCTCCAGTGATGTTGAAAGCTAAAATCATCATACAAAATCTTTGTAGAGCAAAGCTTGCTTGGGATGATACTATTCCACAAATTTACAGTGACCAATGGCATAATTGGTTAAGAAGTTTACCTTGTCTTGAGAACTTGACCGTGAACCGCTGTTTCAAACCCAACTGGTTTCACAATGCAAAATATACTGAGCTTCATTTATTTAGTGACGGATCGGAAGTTGGTTACGGAGCTTGTGCTTATTTGAGATTGGTGGATGAATTTGACAACATTACATGCTCCCTAGTCATGGGAAAATCGCGATTATCGCCTATTAAACAGATGTCAATACCTAGACTTGAGTTGTCAGGAGCTGTTATTGCATGTCGTTTATACGAATTCATATCGGAGGAATTGGAGTTTAAGATAGACCGAGTTACTTTCTGGACAGACTCAACAATAGTATTAGGCTATATTCGAAATACATCACGACGTTTCAAAACCTTTGTTGCGAATCGTTTGAGTATAATACAAAGGACTACTTCGCCTGATCAATGGTGTCATGTTGATTCGAAATCAAACCCAGCAGATATAGCTTCGAGAGGAATTGATGCATCTGACTCTGGAAAACTACATGTATGGTTAAATGGACCGGAGTTTCTTTGGCAAAACACAATACACTCGCAATCAGTTTTACCTGATGAAATAACTGATGTGGCGGACGATGATGATGAAATTAAGCGAGAGATAGAAGTTCATGCAATCACTAGCACTGATCCAATTGGCAATTTGATGAATTATTACTCAGACTGGACAAAACTACAAAGAGCAACAGCCTGGATATTGAGATTTAAAGACTATTGCAGATACAGATATTTACGTCATGATGTGAAGCTATATGACGGTGACTTAAAGATTCCTGAAATTAGGAGAGCTACTGAAACAATTTTAGTGAATGTACAGAAAACTAGTTTCCCAGAAGAAATGAAACATCTTAGCAAAATGACGTCTTTGAGGAATGACAGTCGCATCATTTCTCTGAATCCTATTCTGCATAACGGATTGATTAGAGTTAGAGGAAGAGTAAATTCCAAAGAACCCAAACAGTGCCCTATAATACTGCCTTACAACCATCACATCACGACTCTTATTATTCGTTTCTATCACGAGACTCAGGGACATGTAGGAAGACAGCAGGTGCTTGCTGCAGCACGTGATAAATACTGGATCATGAAAGGACCCAGCTATGTAAAACATGTGCTCAAAGGATGTGGACAATGTAAACGTCAGAATAAACAATACTGTAGTCAACAGATGGCTCCACTTTTGGACGAACAAATTGATGCTGAAAAACCTCCCTTTACATACATTGGAATAGACTACTTTGGACCTCTTATGGTTAAGTCAGGTCGTTCACACTTAAAAAGATACGGATGTCTGTTTACCTGCCTCACAAGTAGAGCCGTGCATCTCGAAATTGCTCACAGTCTGACGACTGATTCCTTTATAGCAGCGTTCCAACGTTTTGTAAGTCGACGGGGAGTACCACAGAAAGTCTTTAGTGACAATGGAACTAATCTTGTTGGAGGAGAAAAGGATTTGCGAAAATCTATCCATGAATGGAATCAATTAAAGATAAACAAATTTATGTTACAAGAAGAAATCGAATGGCATTTTAACCCACCCTCAGCTAGCCACATGGGTGGTGCTTGGGAGCGGATGATTCGTTCAACTCGAAAAATATTGAAGGCATTAGTCAAGGAGCAGTTACTAACCGATGAACAACTCTCAACTCTAATGACTGAAGTCGAGAAAATTCTGAACGACAGGCCGATAACAACAGTCAGTAACGACCCAAATGATCCAGCAGCTTTGACACCCAACACATTACTCTTGATGAAATCCAATCATTGTATCCCTCATGGCATCTTCAATAAAAAAGACATTTACGCACGAAGATGGTGGAGGCAAGTTCAATATCTTTCCAACGTGTTCTGGAGAAGGTGGATTCGTGAGTACCTGCCGATGTTACAGTTGCGTCAGAAATGGCAGCGACCCAATGCGAACATACAGAAAGACGATGTTGTACTAGTTGCACAGGAGAACATACCTAGAGGACAATGGCCGTTAGGCAGAGTTATCCGTCCAAATTGTGGTCGGGATGGGTTAGTCCGTAGCTGTGTGGTCAGATTCAGAGGTATAGAGTCAATTAGACCAATTACAAAGCTTTGTTTGCTAGAATGTTCTGATTAATTAACTAACATTGTATTTATTTTTTGAATGAAATAGTAGTTATTTCATGGTGGGGTGTGTTAGAACCGTATTAGTTCTAAGGTTTTATATTTTATTGTTGTTGTACAAACTAAGTTATGTATTTAATATTTAATTGATTTTTCAATTTGTCATTTTTTTTAACTGGTAATGTTTTTACTAGCTCGCGTTCTGACGACTTTATAATTTTCTTAGCTAAGATTTGCAAAACGTTTTCCCGCGGATCTAATTGTAACGTCACCAGTACTGTAACGTAATGTAAATGTATGGGCGCCTTGGTTCATTGGTAACGTTTGCCTGAATTGGTTAGACACTTTATGTTTTTGGGGATTTCTTGAGGAAAAGATTATAATTGGTAAGAATTTTAATTTTTCAAATTGCTAATAACATTCTAAGTATTTACAAGTAATTGTATCTGTAGTCATTAGATTTAAAGTTTTGTGCGATCATTATTTTATAGATCTATATTTGTGAATGTAATGTTTATGATCTACACGGACAATCAATTAAATTTTATAAGTTATAGTTACTTGTGTCTGAATAATTTATTGAACTTTTTACTTATATTACTTGAATACTGTATTTATTATTTTTGTTTTTAATTATTTCAGAGAATCGCAATGTTAGTACGCAATGTTAAGCAATGTACGAATACAAAGGAGTGAATAAAAACCGTCGAACTGAACGGCGCATACTCATTATTCTTTATTTGGACAGAAATCCTCAACAATAATACAACCACAAATTTTTGCGGTCATATAAAAATGCACCATCAAATATTTTACAATCATAATTACTCTTTTTGTCACCACACATTCGGTATGCAAAACATGAGGAAAAGAATTTATGCATTTTTCAAATCAGCTTCATCAGACATATATACCAGGTCTTTATGTTAGAAAATATTTTCTCACATCTGGGAAAATGGTATCCTTGGTTTTTACAGGTCGAGATTTCTCTGTCTTACACAGTGGGGTGGAAGACAAGCTACATGCATTTATTCCCCCAAATTCATTTTCCTTGATAGAAACCATATTATCAATTTAGTTGTGATTTTAATTCATTCTGGAAATTAGTATAGGCTTACTATAATATTAAATGTTTAATAAACATTTGTTGTGGCATATAAGTTGGGTAAACACACAGACTTTTCAAAAGCTCTAACTTTTGCACGCATTCATTAATTTCTGGTGTTCAGGCAGTGTTATGTGCTTTTACGATATAAAATGTGAGAAAAAGAATCGAACACCACCAAAAACTCAAGACAGAAAATCTCAGACACCCTCGGGTAAGATTTCTATCATTCTCTGACTTGGCAAACCTGGTCAGAGAACGATAGAAATCTTACCCTTGGTTGTCTGAGATTTCCTGGTCTTGCACTTTTGGTGGTGCTAGATTCTATATGTCATTAATAACTATATGCAATCTATATATATTTCAAAAACTACTACCTTTGTTTTTTTCCAGTATTCCAACTTTATATAATACAAATGGCATTCTTTTCACATGCCTTATTTTCATTTTGATCATGCACTAATAACATCATAAAAAAAGCTAACTCAATACAAAATTCTCAGTGTAATTCGTAAATAAAGTTTAATTGAATTCTTTCAATAACCAGAGCCTCCCACAAACTTGTATCACTCATCTGACATTGACACCAAATATGTCCTTGTAAGCATTGTTCTGTACCAGGGAGGAATGTTGAACAAATTTTCGACAATTAGCTTATACTCTATGTCAGAGTTTGTTGAAAAGGGTAAAAACATTATGAAAGGAAAACTGTCCGCTGTATTCTTATAAAATAAATTTATTTTGTATATTGAAAAATGTGCAAGTAAGCTGCGCAATCACGATGTATTTTAAGCTGCGCCGAGTTTTAAATTCTCTGCGGGGATTTTACATTGTAAAGTCAGCCATTTGTTTGCCGGAAGTGGCCCTTTGCACGTGCTGGGGTGAGACCGGGAGTACACATTTTAAACGCTGCGTAATAATTAATTAAACTAGGATTAGATAATATGCAAAAATGGTTTGAGGCGCACCTGAATGGAAATTTAAAAGTAATTCTTCTTACATGAATCACAAGAGAATGTCCGAACAAAAGAAATGTGCACAATTTTTTAAATTACCTTTATCTAGGTCAAACTTAAGCGCTCCCACCCAAAACAAAGATGGCCGAACCTCAATGTTAAATCTCCATAGAGAAATTCAGGGGCAGATAATAGTATGGAAAACGTTATTTCATAGGGTAAATTATAAACCATTAGCTGTGGAATAATTTTTTCTTTTGATTAAAAATAAATTCAAGGGCAGAAACACACAAATAATTTTATAAAGCTCAAAAATTGCACTCCACAAAAGCCTGACATAGAGTATAGAGGTTAAGGCATGGGATGTAACAAATAATAGACCAAATGATAAGCCACCAGAATTCTCTAAAAATAATAATAAACATAACGTTACAATTTCAGAAAATATAAATATTAATATATTATTATTATCATACAGTATTATGTTCAATATTGATATGGTACAAGTTTGTATTGAATTTAAAAATTGTATTGGATTAGACAACCTAGACATTGACTTCAATAGAGGTTTTTCAAGTATAATATTTGTCCATATGGTACCTAATAACAAATGATAACCTGTTTATTACACAGCTGACCTAAGATGTCCAATATGAAAAAAGTTGGGGAAAAAAGGTCTTCCAGTTGTGCAATATGGAAAAAACATGACCTTCAGTTGTGTAACTGAAAAATATTTAAGAGTTCACATTTCATATATAAGTGTTTTTCATTGGAATAAAATTATAACTGTATAGTGCTGAATATGAGAGTGAAACAAAATGATATTATACACTGTTTATAGTTACTGTTGGTTATACATGTGAGATATATTTTCCAGTTGCTGCTGAATATGAATTTCTCCAGTAGAACAACATCATTGGATGTACAGCGTAACTTGGAAGCTAATGTAGAGAAGAGAACCAAAGATACATATGGCCCTCCACCTGGCCGACGTTTACTCATCTTTATTGATGATATGAATATGCCTCAGGTAAATTTTCATGACAATTATTCATTAAAAAATTGAAATTGCAGGTTGTTCTTTAAATTTTGTAATTGTCCATCAACATGGTGCTACTTTCAAGAAGAATTAATCTGTTTTACCTCTCTTAGAGCCTCAGTTTCATTGTTAAAATAAATCAGTTAGGCATTTGACAAAAGATATATATTATATACTGCAGTAAAAATAAAACATTGATGTTAAGAGATGTAACTGTTAATCCACGATATCCTCTGGTAGCTGTTGCATATTACAATTTATAGTAAATACACATGTATAAGTTATTCTGCTCCAAGGTTTTAGTTAGATTTGACATAGGTTATAGGAAGTTTGGTTATCAATGCTATTATATTTTTGGATTATTATACCACCTGCAAATGAAGTTTAGGTGTATATGACTTATTAGGTGTTTAATTAATATATGGAGAGTATGCATATTGTCAGGAATTTGGTTGGACAAGTATTGTAAAAATGAGAGCTGTTTGGACTGAGAAGTTTTTGTGCCCCTGCTCGCCTTTTGTCTGTACCTCTGTCAGTTTTGTCAGAGATTTCTCAGTTGGTGTATGTTTGAATGGTTTGATATTTGGTCTTATGCATAATTAAGTTGAGTTGTACAGTGTATCCCCTGTTTCTCTCAGTTCAACAAAATTTGGTATCATCTGGAAAGAACTGCAGGTTTTTATTAAACTTAGTTGGGTTTAAGATTACAATAGAAAGATATGTATATTGTCAGGAATTTCTATTTCAAAAGATACACTGGATTGGAAGTAGCATGGAGGCAGTATTACTCCTGTAAAGCACAGTTCTAGAGTATTTTGTTCTCAAATTGTTTTGGGAAGTGTTCCTCTTAGAAGTGTTTAGGAGACAAATCATATGTCAGGCTTTAGTCAGATTTTCAACTTGCGTTGTTGTATGTTGGAAATACTACTCTGCTGCTCCTAAATTCTACTGAAAGCAATAGTAACTTCATTTTATTTTCAATCCTTTATAGGTTGATACATATGGAACACAGCAGCCTATTGCCCTACTCAAACTTCTATTGGAGCGTGGTGGTTGTTATGACAGAGGTAAAGATTTGAACTGGAAGAACATGAAGGACATTGGTTACATTGCTGCTATGGGTAAAGCTGGTGGAGGACGCAATGAGACAGATCCCAGATTTGTGTCACTGTTCTCTGTGTTTAACATGACTTTCCCATCAGACGAGTCTTTGTTCCTGATCTACAACTCCATTTTAGTTGGACATCTGCAGGCATTCAATAAAGACATTCAAGACTTGGCTAAAACCATTACCAACATGACAATGTCTCTATACAGGTATTAGTCCACTTACACATGTGCTTCATTTTTCGAAGATTTAACATGTTGGTTGATTAAATATAATAACTATGTACCTACTTTCTGTTAAATGTTTTGCTAACAAAATATTACTGTAAATTCAGAAATTATTGCGATGTTTTTATTATTGTGAATAATGCAACTAATATATGAACTTGCATCCTTACATCTGTTAACTACATTTGCAAGTAGGCTTTCTTAAAATTGCGTTGATTAATCACACGTTTTGGAGTGAAGTTTCAAAATTGCAATAATAATTGAACGCAATAATTTCTGAATTTACAGTAGTTGTTCGATGCTATTCAAAAATTTTTTATATGGGGTCTTATTTCATTTGACCTACAGGCTGAGCATGCATCAAAATTTCATCTTAAATATATGTCTTTACGGAAAATTTTCTGTAACTTTTAAGATCTGTAAGTTGTAAATTAGGTGTCTTTTAGTATCATATTGTAGGATGGATATAAACACAGAGGAGACCTTGTTTTATGCAGATTCATATTCATTAAAAATGCATAAATTTGCAAATTTCAAAGAGACATTGTATTTAAAAAAAACCGATAAAATCAGTTAGGCTGTCTTAACTTCCAGTTGTGGCCTACATTAATAAACACTTATTCAATAATTTACAGCTTCTGACATTGATATTAGCCAGTTCTACTTTCCATTCATCAAAAATGACTAAACTTGTTCAAACATCCAAAAGAGGAGTGAATAAATATGACATTTATAAACATGTTAAAGAAAATATTTTCTATATTTAGTACCATTGTCAAAGATCTACCTCCAACACCATCTAAGTTCCACTACATCTTCAACTTGAGAGATTTATCAAGAATTTACCATGGGTTGTCCTTGACTACACCAGATAGGTTTTCAAAGCCCGAGATGTTTGTCCGTGTCTGGAGAAATGAATGTTCTCGTGTTATATGTGACAGACTGATTAATGAGGAGGACAGCACACGTGTAAACGTAAGTTTGACATCATGTTGTAATAAAATACACAAACATATTCATTAAAAAAAAAAAGAAGGCCGCCTTGTTGGTTAATTTTAAGCATGCTTGCTTAGGAGGGTGTGGGTTTGATCCCAAGCTCCTGGCTATAATAAATAAAATAGAAATTAAATTGGAAAATAGTTTTAGTATCAGGTTTCTGTATCAGGGACAATAAACTTGCTAGTTCCTCACTATCTGTCTTCAACTGTATACTATTGCCTTGTGTGCAGTCTGTTGCCTGACTACTTTTGACTTACACTGTTATTGTATTTATTGCCTGGCAATCTTTTGCCTGATGATGCAAACTATGTGGTATTATGTAAAAATGTGATTTGGTGATAAAATAGATATATATTGGGTATATTGATAGAAGATAAACTATTTTCCCTTGGTTTTGAAAAGTCAGATGTGTTCTTTTGCTCTCGGTCATTGGTCTTGTGCAATAGACCATTTTTGTCTTTAATGTACCAAGGGGAAATATTGATCTAACTCATGCAAACCAATTAAATAACTATATAATATTTAGTTCAACAACTGGTGGTTCTAAAATATGACGCATAAATTACTAATAGTTGAGAAACTGTTTATGTTTATTTAGCCTTAGAGAAACTGTTTATGTTTATTTAGCCTTAGAAGATGAACTGTCAGATATTTCACTTTCTTTCTTGTTTTTTTTTTTTTTTGTAAATTTGTTGAAAATTGAATATGGCAAAATTTCAGCTTTTTATACTTCAGTCAAATAGTTCCAAGTTTATCATTGATATAGGTATGATTATAACATGTACAACTATTTTATCTGAAAGTTATTAAATCTTTATGGTTGCAGCATTGGATAAATATTTTTAAGGTGTGCAAATTAACAAGGACAGTATGAAGTAGTATTTCTTTTTGTCTTTTTCTAGGGTTTGATAAAAGGTTTGTTAGAGGAAAATTACCGACCATATTTAGATGTAGCTCTGCGTGATCCTTGTTTGTTTGGTGACTATCGTACAGCCATGGAGGAATCTGAACCCCGTCTCTATGAAGATATTCAGGATTATGATGCTGCAAAAGCTCTGTTCCAAGAGGTTAGAAACTTAATGAAAATAAAAACTGACATATTTTTTCATTTAGAAAATAAGAATATTTGCAGTTAGATTTTACATTTGTTTCATGAGATGCTGGTGTTACAAAAATTTTGACCAGCATTTATTTGCTTATAAGTGATTATTTTGATTTCAAAAATGAATTATTTTGGTAAAAGCATTGTTATGTCCAGTATAAAATGAATGTTTATTTTATGATTAGATATTAGAAGAATACAATGAGAGCAACACTCCAATGAACCTTGTACTATTTGATGATGCCTTAGAACATTTAACACGAATCCATCGTGTGATTCGGATGGATCAAGGCCATGCTCTGTTGGTTGGAGTTGGTGGAAGTGGCAAGCAGAGTTTGTGTAAATTAGCAGCATTCACTGCTGGATTTGAAGTATTTGAGATTCAGCTTAGTCGAGGATATAGTGAAAATTCATTCAGAGATGATCTCAAGACTCTGTATAACAAGCTTGGTATTGAGAATAAAAAGGTGGTGTTTTTGTTCACAGACCAACACGTTGCTGAAGAAGGTACGATAGTCAAACAAAACACAAAATCTCAAAATCTTTCACAAATTAATTAAGTGTGAAATAAAACCTAATGCTAGCTCAGTTTAAGTGAAACTAATGGATACTTTATTAATTTGAAACAAATTGGCAGTTCAGCAAAAACATCCAGCAGGAATTTGTATCTCTCAGTAGATACATGGCGGTGCATAGGAATTGGTGGTAGTTTTCGGCTCCAAAAATTTTTCACAGTATTGAAAAGAATGGTAATTTAATATAAGAGATGTTTATAGTGTTAAAATATTTTTTTTCTGCACTGTTTGTCGGAAATTACCTTTTTTTAGCAGACTCGGGGGAAAATATCCAGACTTCAATTAAACTAATATTGTATGGAAGAATTTGAAAAATCATGGGGAATTGTTTAGTTCATATTTTGAAGGCATTACAGAGCTGACTGCTGTTAATTTTATGACTTTGTAACTTGATTGTATTTTAAAGGATTTTTGGAGCTGATCAACAATATGTTGACATCAGGAATGGTTCCTGCATTGTTTGCTGATGATGAGAAAGAAGCAATCATTAGTGGGGTAAGTCATATCTAAAATGTAGATAAAAAAGAGAAGGTATATAGGTTAATTGAAAGTACAGTGTAGCTCATTATACTGCCACCTTTAGGACCAGGACAAATTATGGTGACATGCATGGGTGGCAATAGATCAAGGGAATATTTAAATTGAAACAAGGAGGGTGCACTGAATATAAAATAAGTTGAATTGGAACAATACTATGATTATTTTTCTTCATCTCAGTCATTGATGCATATTATCTACAAGTTGAAAATAATTTAAGCCTGTGGAATTTTTGTTAAGTTATTTGGACCACCAGATTATAAAAACAAGACCCAGATGTTCTAGAAGAACAAACGGAAAATTACGGTAACTTTTGGAAATATTGATTTATAGTAAACATTTTTATAATTAAAACTGGTTTTCAGAGAATTTTTCAATCCACAAACATTACATTTTCAAGAGTAAACTAAGATCACGATTTTGATAGTTTTTTTTACAAAAATGAAAGTAATTGACTGCCATGTTTATTGTGGTTTGGATGCATCAAAATGCATCATGAATTAATCTTTTTTTGGCAGATTCGAGATGAAGCTATAAATGCAGGAACTCCCCATGCCAGGGAAATGATCTGGGGCTACTTTGTTGGTAAATGTTCTAACAATCTGCATGTCGTGTTGGCTATGTCACCTGTTGGGGATGCTCTCAGGACCAGGTGTAGAAACTTCCCAGGTAAGTCAGGCAATTTCGGTGAATATTGTAATTCCATAATCTCCCGAATTTTTTGACACTTTTCAAATTTCAGAGATTTTTTATTTAAAATTTTAAAATTATTCATTACTCGAGAAAATCACTAAAAAATTTTCAAGATGGATGTTTTGGGGTTATAAAAGGACCTAAGCTGATGTTAAATGAAGTGGTAAAAGCTCAGCTTGGGGACCTGTCACATTAATTATTCTTATTTTTATGGCTTAATAATCCTCTTTATTTGTTAATTAGTCCTTGAAGTGCCACAGGTAAAAACAAATGAAACTTGTGATCACAGTCAGTTTAATATCAGACTGGCAGTTAACAAATTCTGGCCTTTTTCATAATGAAATTGATAGTAAAATAAACAAAAGTAAAACCGCTTACCAATTTTATAAAAAAAAAAATGAAATCCAGATGAAAGAGAAGACTTTTTTCAACGAAAACACATGTTTTAATCCAAACGGTTTAGTTTACATCAACCACAAACTTCTGGTAACAAAAAAGGTGTGAAAAGGAAACAATTTCATTAAAAAAACATTGAATTATAGCATGAAAACTGTTTACTTTCACTATATGGAAAAAAAGAACCTACCATAGACTTGTAACCCATGACTTGAACTTGATGCTGGCTCATCTAATACTTACTGATTCCAAGGGTAGATAATCCATGGGGAGCGAGGTAAATTTTGTGAGTTTTTTTCACAGTATAATTTGATTTAAACAGGAAAATTTTAAATAAGCTGGATTATGATTGTACTGATTTGGTTTCTCAAGTTCTTAAAAAACATATCCATTTTTCATCTGATTAATATTATCTACTTAAAAACCATTTATGACAGAGATATATTTGTAGGACTGGTAAATAATGCCAACATTGACTGGTTCTTCCCCTGGCCAGAACAAGCTTTGTATGCAGTTGCCAGTGTCTTTATCTCTCCAGATGTAAGTATTGATTGTAAAAAAATATATTGTATAAACTTGGAATTAATATATCTTAAAAGTGGCAGTCATGGTAAACCACACTTATATTTCTGAATAGCAATGATTCTATGAGACTTGAATAACCATGTCAGGCCAGTAATTTTTGCCAGTAAATATTCAAATACAATACAGTCATCTTAATAGTAATGCATCATTAGGGTTCTTCATGGAGATGAGTGTGCCTGATAGTTCATTTTGTCCGTCAACAGGCAACTATATGAATAAATTATTGTTGATTTTATTGTTCTTTGATGTCATAAGGAAAATGACATCGCTGACGTTACATGGCAATCCAGAGATTATCGCTGCTTTGATCTTGCTAGCTTGGGAATTCTATTATCGGGCGACTAAGCTGATATGAGAAAATTATTGTTGATTTTATTGTTCTTTGATGTCATAAGGAAGACGATATCACATATGTTACTTGGCAATCTCTGATATCGATCTTAACGTAAACCTCTCAATGAATATTAATGAACTCGTTAATAAGATCAACTATATTCTATAATTATTTGATATATGGTTTAACATTAGATAACAAGGTGTTTTACTTTTGAAAGAGATATATTTGTTTGCCGCACAGCTAGTTCCTGTTTACCAGTACTTAATTTGTCACCTGGTGCTGGACCATCACTGATATGGCAATCTTCCAGTTTCTCTTTTGTCTTTTTCTGCAATTAAATGTAGCAAACAAGATGATAGTTAAGAAGTTCATATTGTATATGTTATTGTTTTGCAGAACCAATTGATACCAGATGAACACAGGAATTCTGTCGTTAGCCACATTGTTATGGTTCATCAAGATGTAGGAAAATTCAGTAAACTGTTTTTACAAAGACTTAGAAGGAGTAATTATGTGACACCTAAAAACTATCTAGACTTTGTTAATTCATATCTGAAGCTACTGGAACAAAAGGACAAATTCATTTTGGCACAGGTAAAAATATTCACTGTGTTCTTAAATTGCACACCAATCTAGCTATTTTTCATCAGAGACAGTAAAAAGAGTCAAAAGAGTAGATACTGTTTTTTTTGTATGCTTGTGTGAAATAACAATGCATGTATATAGTCAGCAAAGTTGACCTTATGAAAAATGCTGATAGAGCCAAAGAAAAACAATAAACTTGCACACTTGTTTAAATATGAGTAAAAAATAGAATTTAAAATGGCAATTGTTAGCAAGAAGCATAAAGCAAGGATCCAGAAACAGAATAAAAGAACTTTTTGCCTAAAAACCATTTGTTAAAGGAAGACATAAAAATATTTAAATATAGCTTTATACCAGAGGTATAATATGACAACAGAATATTTGTTAATGCTCCATTTCATACTGTGTTTTAGTGTGACCGTCTGTCTGGTGGTCTGCAGAAGATCTTTGAAGCAAGTGAACAATTGGCTGTATTAAATGACAGATTGGCTGTACAAAAAGTGGCTGTGACTGAAGCCACTGAAGCTTGTGAGAAAATGTTGGAGGAGATTTCATCTGGTACAACCATGGCAACAGAAAAGAAAAAAATGGCTGAGGAAAAAGCTACTGAAATAGCAGAACAGAGCAAAGTTATTGCAGTGGAAAAGGTATTTTTTAATATAATTTTGAAAAGATATTTTGTATTTTAATTTTGAAAAAGAAGAGATCCTGGGTAAATATTAAGGAGAAAAACACAAGTCCCTCAAATCCTACTCCTTGTGACAAGATGTAATTTGGTAAAATAATACACCTGCTCTATGACACCTCAACACTTCAATGTTAGAAATACATCCATCAAAAACAAAACAATAAAAACTGCTTAAGTAATGTACAATAAACACAGCTCATTTACAGGACTTGGACAAACTTCATGCTTTTTGAATAAGTGAATGTGATATTTCTCTAAAATTGTACTTCTTCGAATCTGTGTGTGTATTGTATTGGATTACGCAGTATTGTACCCTGTTGTTGACTATGCTTATCCAATTAAAGAATTTGAATTTGAATAAAGTTTAAGAACATTTAAAGAGGAATCAAAATAAAACTAAAGGGCTTGATAAAAGGGGATAACTCACAGCAATTAAAAAGTCATATTTCCAATGAAGTTCTGTTTAACCACATGTCAAATTTATGTTTTGTATATAGAAAGAAGCAGAGGATGCTTTGGCTGAGGCTTTACCTGCTTTAGAAGCTGCTAGATTGGCTCTGGAAGATCTTGACAAAAGTGATGTCACTGAAATTAGGTAATGTCTCTTATCTTTGACATGTAACATTAAATAACAGGTAATAAACAGAATATGTAATACAAGAATAATCTTAATGCAAATGAACAACTCTTTAATTACTCTTCTTTGATAGCAAATTGTAACTCTGTCCAAAATGTTAAATAATGAATACATACATGTTACTTTTGAAATGGCCCTTGAAAGGAATTCAGAGATGATTTTTGTTTCTGATTTAAAACAGAAATCTGTTTTTATTTATTCAATTTTTATTTTTTTGATTCTTTTATACTTTATATTCACTCTCAATTTCACCAACATGTTTTTTTCTGACAAAAATAATGTCAGAGAATTAGAATCAACAAAAGGACATTTGCAGTGGTTTATGATGCAAGATTAGACAGCTGTTTGAGCAACAGTGAAAAATTATTGAATATTAAAACAGTTGTTCAAATATAAGTTAATATTTCATTAATTCGCTGATTCAAAATTATGTCTGTTGTTTTGAAATTCTAATTCAGATCATTTGCCAAGCCTCCAGCAGAAGTGCAGCGTGTTTGTGAATGTATCGTCATTTTCAAAGGTATAAAAGAGGTTTCATGGAAGTCTGCTAAAGGAATGATGGCTGAAGCTAACTTCTTAAAATCCCTCACAGAGATGGACGTGGATGGTATCAGTCAGAGACAAACCAATGCTGTCAAAGGTGAGAATTGCACAAGATTATTTGGGGGTTTAGAAGTGGAATTGGTTTTTTCATTTATTATTTTTATTATTATATCCTATTTTCAGAATTTAAAGGTACATAATGATTTGTAAGATTTAGAATATATTATTATCTCTAAAAAAGTTGCATCAGTGATATTGTTACAATACTGTTTCTTATTCTGTAACATCCTTATGAACACACTGAAATCAAAATCTTAACATGGATTGTGACCAAACTTAGTATATATTAAGTCGTCTGGAACTTTATTGATTTTAAAGATCAAAGGTTATGGTCAAATTTAAAATATGATAACTGGATGTCATGCTTCAGGTTTCCCTTGTTAACAATACATTTGCAAAAATATCAATGTAAATTTAGGTAAGCTGAAACAAATTAGTCATCCTTTATAGTTGAGGTCAAATATGGTCGACCTGACTTTTACAAAAACAGTCCTGACATGAATATAAAAAAATGTTATTGTCAAATCAGTTATGCACTTTGGTCTTTTAAGGTCATAGTAGACATTGTAAGTTCTGTATACCACATATAACTAATATCAAAGAACTAATATTTTGACTGATTAAGTACAGGTACAAGACTGATTTTCTGGGTATTCCCTTTCTTCACTTGCCTATTTAGACATAACACCAGCATTAACAAACCTGCACTCTTCAATTTCAAACAGGATTACTACTGACGACCAAAGAATGAATGGCACTTTAGAGTTTATGTATTATATATTTTATAGCAATGTTGTCTGATAAGTCATGTACTATGACTGTTGAGAACATGAAGACAATCAGTAAAGCAGGAACAGGTCTGTTGAAGTTTGTGGAAGCTGTCATGGGATACTGTGTGGTGGCCAGGGAAATCAAACCTAAACGTGATAAGGTATATTATTACATAATGATTTTATTTCAGAATTTTCAATGGATAAAAAGCTGTCACACGACAAATTGTAATTTCTGATATTTTTTTAATTAAAATTCGTATTGACTAGCTTTCACTTTCATTTTCCATTACTTTATGCATGACATCAAAATGATTTGATTAAAGTCATATTGACTTGGTTTCACTTTCACTTTCCATCACTTTATGTATTATGTCATAATTATTTGATTGAAGTCATAATGACTTGTTTTACATTCACTACTTATGTAATAAAACAGTTATCATCTTCTGCTTGATCAATATGAGTTTTTATGGACCTAAGGAATCAATATTGATCTCATCCCATGCCTTTGGTCAATATTTATATCTTAGGTCCATAAAACTCATATTTACCTCTACAAAAGACTATAATTGTATAAAGTAGTGCAAATTTTAATAAAAAAATGGGAAAAGTTATGGGCAACTCTGGACTTTCAATAGACAAGTACCCATTGAATTTTCCAAAAAAACAGGCAGTGATTGACACATGTGCCTTAATACACACAAGCCATGGACTTTCTCATTCTTACACAGATTTGTAATGAATACTAAGTTGTTGATCATATTACTTGATATAGAATTGATTTTAATTAAAAACAAAGGAGAATAATAAAAGTTTTGTTCTATATCTATTTTTCTCTTGAAGAATAAATGAATATAAAAGGGACCTTTGTAACATAAGGATAAAAATGTCAAGAAGGGAACATAGTATTCATTGAGTCATTATTATATTGATTCATATTTGTGTCTTTCTATTTTGTTTTATAGGTGGCAAAATTAGAAAGAAGTTTCCATCAAGCAAAGAGGGATTTAGAAAAAATCACCAATGAAGTGAACTCACTTGAGAAACAGCTAGAAGATTTGGGCAAGAAATATGAAGAGGCTATGGCTGAAAAACAGAAACTACAGGAGGAGACAGAAATTATGGAACGTCGACTGATCGCTGCTGACAAACTTATCTCTGGTCTCAGCTCAGAAAATGTCAGGTAAATCTTAGATGTTTTCAAACACTGTGAAGTAATTGCTGGGGGCTGTTACAGAAATAAGTGTTAACTTATGGGGGACAGGAGATATTTTTTATTATGTCAGACTTGTGTTAACTAAGCAGCCACTTTTGTTTTAAGGTCACCTTTTCTGTTCTCCATTGTTTAACATTTTATCATAAATGATTTATCTAGAGGTCATCCATCTGAAATGGTCCCTTTTTTATCCCAAAGGTGACCTCTTTATACAAGTTTAATTGATTTAGTTAAATTTTCAAAAATAACCATTATCCAAAAAAATTGTAAGACATGTATCTTGAAAACAAATTGATATAGAACTGCCCTAAAATCTATTAACAAATATGTTATTTGCTGTTCTTCAGATGGACCAGTGACCTGGAGGAATTGAAGAAAAAGAGAGTAAAGTTACTTGGTGACTGTCTAGTCAGTTCTGCTTTCCTCAGTTATGTTGGTGCCTTCAGTTGGGAGTTCCGAGATGAACTGGTGTTTAAGGAATGGGTGACAGATTTGAAGAGAAGGGAAGTTCCAATGAGTGACCCATTTAAACTTGAAGATCTGCTGACCAATGATGTTGAAATTAGCAAGTGAGTCTCATAGACATATATTTTATAGAAATTATGACCAATTGACAAATTTATTTTCCTTATTTTCTGGAAACTATGTAAAATTAAAATTTTACATGAGTTGCTTCCTTTCCTGGTAGCACTGTTAGGCTGATGTAATGCCAAGCTACAATGATAAGCAGATTTGTATCCATTTTCATGAAGTATTTTGGTTTTTGTTAATTACTGCAACAAATTAATCACTTGGACTCCTTATAAACAAATTTTTAAATACTGATTAGAGATGTTTTTTCTTGGACCAAACTAGCCAATGGAACAATCAATGTATGAGAATAAAAAGATATGGGGTAAATATCAGAGAGACCACACTTAAACCCAAGGAAAGTCAGGGAATAACAAATCTAGAGGTCTCCACAAGGTCTTCAACTAGTGTGGAATACCACTTATTGTGAAAAGCTCTAAAAATATATAAAATGTTTATACACAAAATAATACTTCTCTTACCTGAATATTATCATATGTACATGTACAAAACATTGAATACATTTTAAACATTTAATCTCATATTTCCATTTATTTTCAGATTTAAGGGGTGTTAAATTCTCCTCTTATTTGATTTTGTAAGAAGCAAAATAAAAATATTGTTTTTCTTATGTAAAATATTTCACAAGCTTTTGTATGACATTACAGGTGGACATCAGAAGGTTTGCCACCAGATGAACTGTCTATACAGAATGGTATACTGACCATGCAGGCTAGCAGGTTCCCAATGTGTATAGACCCACAGCAGCAAGCTCTAAATTGGATTAAGAAAAGAGAAGAACCCAACAATTTAAAGGTAACATATCTTTTAACTGAAGCTGTTTAGATTCCAACCCCTTAACCATAAACATTCTTAGTTTGCATGAAAAGAAAAGTTCCATGGGCATCACCAGGGGTCAGCCCACCTCCTCATTTTGAAAATTACAAGTTATCTCAATATTCACATCCACCTTATAGTATTAAACACCAGAGTAGTGCCGGGATATACAGGGTGGCTGCTTCTACTAGTTATGCATTAACTTTAAATATATATTTATGGTTTATAATCTTCCTGGACACTCCAGTTTTCTGCCATAGAACCTTTCTACCACAATTTAGCTGATTTGCTGTTGAATGTGATGCTAAACAAACAAACCCAGTGGTTTTATATTGAATTGACAATATTTACAGCAGAAAATAATTTCATTTCTTCACTGATAGACCAAAAGTTTAACTTCGAGTTACTTAAAGACTTGACAGAGAGAGTAAGCTTCTATTAAAATTGCACAAAGTGCATTATATTTTGCTTCATCTTTTTGTAAGATCACAAGTCTAATTCATTATTACCTATGCAGAGTTTTTATTTATCATCATTTCTTATTTTTCTAAATTATTGACCAGTTTACTCTACTTAAGTCCACACAATTTTGATATATACCATTTTAATTCTGGGTTAAATGTATAATAATTATAGATTACAGATAAAAGTCTTTAGTAGACCAAAATATTGCATTCAGTTACAATTTGATTACACCTGAAGTGTGAATTATTTACAATAGAGTATTATATTATTGATTACAGATCTGTACATTCAATGACAATGATTTCCTGAAGCAGTTAGAGTTGGCCATTAAGTACGGATTTCCTTTCCTGTTTAAGGATGTAGATGAGTACATTGATCCTGTTATTGATAATGTACTTGAGAAAAACATAAAAGGTAAACTGGATCATAATTATTTACGTCTTAATTTGTAGATTGTAAGGAAGTGCCCCATTATACAATTATTTTAATCTCACTCAACCAAATAAAGTCTACAATCATATTAGGATTAAAAATTTACATCTTGGGTTTAAATTGATGTTTTCTGTATTTTGTTACTAGGAGCAACTAAGATTTTCAAATCATTTTAACTCTCAAGTTTAATTGCCTTTGAAGCTATAATGAAAATCTCAAACTTAGTCTACTTTCAATTGTTAATAATGGCTTTTCTTTGAAAATTATAAATGTATCAGTATCAGTTGCAACTTGAGTTTATTCAAAATTGATAATGCATTTATCATTTGACTCTGACAGAAATTGATCTATCAGTGATTACAGAGGCAAATACTCTGCTTGTGCATTTTAATACAAACAATATCATGCTGAAAGGACACCATATATGGTGGATGTCTTTACATGAACCTTAAATCTGTCGACTGGACTTTGGTGTCATGTCAGCATGATATATACATATGTGCATAAGTTGGCTGCAGTCATCTGAGAATCACCAAATATGGTGAAAGACTATGTGAACCTTAAACAATTTGCTTTTGGTGCCACATTATGGCTTTTGCATTCACATTTTAATGGGTTCAATGATAAAAGGTAACTTGATTGAATACATTGTTCAGGGTTTTACGGAAATACTTTTTTATGATGGCATAAAAGTTTTTTCAACTAAGTTATCTAATATAATTTTATTCCTTAATTTGTGTTTGAAGTAAGTTAATTTCTACAATATGATTAAAAAGAAAGTGGCAATTTTCTCTTTAACAGTTTGAGGATAAGTTTATAATGAAATTTGAAATGATATTTTCTTCTATAGTTAAAGCAGGTAAGATGAATGTGACCTATCTACCCACATACATGTATTGTTTATTTTAATCTTTTTCAGGAGGTACAATATATAAGTTCAGATTGTTGTTTATGATATTTTCATACTTTTTCACTGTTTAATTTTATGTTCCGTTTAAGGTTGACCATTCTTTTTGCTATTTTTTATTTTTGTATTGCAAATTTTACCTTGCATGTTATTATCACAGTTTGCAGAATGTCTGCCAGTATATATACAACATCATATTTGCAGTATCTTAAAAAGAAAAAAAAAGTTTAAAAATGCTTTGAGAGTTGTATGCAGAAATGTATATAGTTTAAACTACATATTCATAACACAGGAGGGGGAATTTCTAAATTGTAAACAAAATTATTTTTTCTTCAGCATCAATATTTATTCTGATTGGCAGACAAAATCTGAATGGAAATTAAAATAGTTTAAAAAAATTAAATGGACTTTTTAAAATTTTAAAAACATTATTCCTATTTTGAATGGTTTTTTAATGGTTGATAAGATTAGTTCTAATATTTATGACAGTAATATGAAACTTTATCACAAGTTAAATTTCTTCTATGTTTATGAAATATTTATAAAGTATTTTTTTTATATATCTCATTTTTAGGTACACAAGGAAAGGAATTCGTGATGTTGGGTGACAAGGAAGTTGATTACGATCCTAATTTCCGTCTGTATCTAAACACAAAACTGGCCAATCCAAAATATACGCCCAATGTCTTTGGAAAGTCCATGGTTATCAATTACACTGTAACTCTAAAGGTTTGTATAGATTATGTTATAGGGAAGATAACTCTTGTTTTTTTTTTTTTTAACTTACTCTGCTTTTGCTGCAACCTTTTACCTTTCCCAGTACCAACAGCTAAAGCAATTAACCACTTTGACAATCCAGTTGATCAATTTAAATTGAGCTGTTGGATTGTAAAATTGATGGGTTGTTAGTAAAGCAGTGAAAT